>JANJGK010007756.1:0-2500 GCA_039081455.1 Macrobrachium rosenbergii
GAATCTTTGTTTTGACACGAGACTCAGACGAAAGTCTGCCAACATTCCTGTCGCATGCTTGCTGTCGCGCACGTGTTATTTCAACACAACAAGCACACGCCTGATTGTGTTGTCCCGTGACTTTTGACTTCGGGGAATCTTGAGAGGTGACTGCCAGGTTTACTGTGATAGAACTGAGCCAGTTTTCCACAGGAATAATAAAGAAAAGTAATTGTAATTACGGCGGAAGGGACACGAATGGCGGGGGGAGGGGGGCGGGTTTCCATTTGCTGCTGTCTGGCTGGACCCGTAACTATTTTTCAAAGAACTTTGTAGATTTGGTAAGCTCTCTCTCTCTCTCTCTACCAGTTCGGTAGTATTTTTCTGCATTTGTCATTATGCTTTAGTGACAACGAAAACACAAAACTGTTATTTTTTTGTTTTTGTCACATATCAAGGACACTTCTATATTTATGATCATATACTGTACGTGGGCACGCACCCGCCCAGAGATATCGAGAGTTCATAGATCTTGTGATATCTGTATACAGGCCTCTGCAGTGTTTGCTTTTGTATAGGCTAAATACCGATTGAAGGTTAAAAGTTTAATCCTTCCGCAAGTTTCTCTTCTTTTATAGTTCAGCGTGGATAGCTCTGATTACATTTTTATCTATTGTCAGATTTTTCAAGGTGTACTGATTCACTGGAGTCTGAATTTGAGATGTAATTTTTTTTTATTTTGTTATCTAAAGAAAGGCTGTGCTTGTATAGGCTGTCTTGTGTGGCGCATATGTTATCTATATGTATGATGCAAATGTATATCTGCCCTTATTCTAAAGACTTCATTTTTAGAATACTCTTTAGCATACTTCAGCTGAATATTATTCATTATGATGCTGACTGTTTGTTTGGGATATCTGAACAGTACAGAATGAAGAGCAACTTTAGAATACCGTATGCTGAGGTAGGGTTTTTCAGTTTTAACTTTTAGTAAATTTCTCAATATTTATTATGATAGAAGAACCACATATTTTACATTGACCGCGATTGGGGCTTTTCAGTGAAACTTATTTTCCTAGAGGTTTAAGTGAGACGGATTATACACAATCTGATAATTGATACTATGTTGTTAATGCATACGAAACTGAAGTCATGCACATCTTGTGATGTTTAGCACGCACGCATTACACACACACACACACACACACACACACACACACACATATATATATATATATATATATATATATATATATATATATATATATATATATATATATGTATGTATGTATGTATGTATGTATGTATGTATGTATATACATAATATACATACATACATGTATATATGTATATATATCTGTGTGTGTGCATGACTAATTCTAATAGTCACCATGATTTGTGTACTTCTCAATATCCTGGCACTTTTTTATGTATGTTTATCAGTACAAGCCTACATTGAGTGGAAAGTAGACGCAGAAGAAGTAGGAGAGAGAGAGAGAGAGAGAGAGAGAGAGAGAGAGAGAGAGAGAGAGAATCCTTTGGAAAGTCGATTGTAATCACCGTTATTTCTTTCCTCTAACTATGAATAATTGTGTGGTAAGATTAGCGACTGCTTTGTTCCTCTTCCTCTCGGCTTCCTTTTGTTCTGTCGCAGAGAGGGGTTCCCGAGGGGTGCTAATGAAAGCAGTACTTTACAATTCCCCCCTTATTTTTATTTTGTCTTTTACCTTATCAAAAAAAGGATCGGAGTGTGGTGGCCCTTTGTGAAGCGTCAACTCTCATTAGTGGCACGTCTTCATTTGTAGGTTGTTTTTCGTTTTCTTTTTTATAAGAGTGCTGTCGTTTAACTTAGAGATAATGTTAATTATTCAAAGTCAGACCTTAGAACATCAGTAATTTATAATTTTATTGAATTTATACAATATACATTTTTTTTTCTACCATACGCCGTTCCCCCATAGAAGAGGTGGTTATTAGCCAGCCATTTGGGAAGAGGTTGATATCCCCAGGCCCTTCTTTCTCTGGTTGCGGTCAACTTAAGCCAACTAACTTTCGGGTACCGTACGGGCTTAGTCTTTTAACCAGCGTAGGTTCAAATCCCAGGATAATTTCTTCGTTCGTTTCCTTTCGAAATGGGTGAAAGCAAGTCCAAAATATTAAGAAATAGAGAAATTAATTGGTCGCTGTGACAGTGTATTTGTATATCTGTTTGTATGTACTCTCTCTCTCTCTCTCTCTCTCTCTCTCTCTCTCTCTCTCTCTCTCTCTCTCTCTCTCTCTCTCTCTCTCTCTCTCTCTCTCTCTCTCTGCTCTGACTTCGACTGGCTTTTCTTCTGTTGATACAAAAAAGCGCGCCTATCGTAGATCACCGGCTGATCCCAGAGTCGTAAATCGAAGTTGTTAAAAGTGATAACGAGGGTCGCTCAGGTGAGATAGCGTGGCGCATTAATTTTCGTGATAAAAGGTCGGAATAACTCGAAATTGATCGATTAACAGCGATGGTTTCGGGCTAGACGGTGGG
>JANJGK010007756.1:7500-29645 GCA_039081455.1 Macrobrachium rosenbergii
TGCTCAGTTCGGACTATGTTATGTTAATTCAAAGGAAATCGTGTTTTGTCCTTTTTTTTTTTACAAAGGTAAATTCTATCGAAAATAACTTAAAAAGATAAAGATGTATTACCGAAGATTTATACTAGATTCACATCAACATCGCCACCATTATTTTACTACCCCCAGTTTTTTCGTCATGGAGATAGTGAGTGTGTGAATGTGTAAACTTGCACGATTCCTTAGCTCAGGCAGGAGTCTTGGCCGTGATGAGATTGCTCTCGTAAATGCCATAGAACCAAATTATGGGAACGTTCTCACTGCAGCAGGAAATTCGACGGCGATTATCCTAAGCTATTCGTAAATGGCCCCTCTGATTAGTATAAGAATTCCAACCATGGGTACCCATCTCTCTCTCTCTCTCTCTCTCTCTCTCTCTCTCTCTCTCTCTCTCTCTCTCTCTCTCTCTCTCTGTGTGTGTGTGTGTGTGTGTGTGCATATATTTCTTATACACAGACCAGGAAACACGTGTAATTGAATTTCTCTCTCTCTCTCTCTCTCTCTCTCTGCATATATATTTCTTATCCACAGACGTGCTACCACGTGTAATTGAATACCTGTGCGTGCGAGTACTTCTATTCCTGTTTCGTATTCAGCTGTAAATCTCAGTAGCTAACGAACTTCCCTCACGAGCAAGAGATTAAGAATTATCCACTGCGAGGTGAACGACTGGACCCGTTTCCTGAAAATCCGATCTTACTCGTGTTGACACAAGCAGTGAATAGTTGGGTGTAATGGGTCTCAGACAGAGTAGAGGTCGGCACTGGGCTAACAAAAGCATAAACAGAATAGCTGAGAATATATATATGTATATATATATACATATACATACATAAATAATATATATATATGTGTGTGTGTATATGTATGTGTGTATATTTTATGTACATATATAATACATATATGCACATAGAGTGAAAGTTGCATATATCTCTATAGAGTTTTGCTTTGTCTAGCTAGTTATTTCATTTTTATTTGGATCCGAAAAAAGAATGTGTCCCAAACTATCTGGAAAATACTGAGATTAGAAAATAGTTAAAAGTGGAAGCCGTCGAGACGGAAAAATTTGCATAAAGTGAATAATGTAAGAAACAAAAATATGAACGTCATTAATTTGAATTTCAAAAACAAAGCTTTGAAAATGAAAGCCACGAAAGCATATGTACAAAATCTTATTGTGAATCAGAGTTGACTTTTATTTGAGTTTTTACTAAAAGATACACTAATAACCCATTGATGTTTTTCGTGGCAAGCGATTATGTGTATAAATTATAATCATAATGCTACTCTGGCTCTCGAGTGAGACTTGAGAGCCTACCCAGACTCTCTTGAGCCTCCTCCTTCCGCTACCTCCAATGTATATTGAAGGACTGGTATGGGGAAGTTAGGATTCTGTCAGACGTGTTTTTTTTTTTTTTCGTTTACTTAATTGTATGGTTTAAGGACACATCAAAACATGTATTTCAAAACATGTGTGAGTGGAACTCCTCGTAGGATTCTCGAGATATTTTGTTGTAAGAATTTCGTTCTTATTGGATTATTCTCCCTACTTCGTAGGTGGATGGGTTTGTTTGTTTGTTTGTCGCGAGCGTTGTTGCTTTGTTTTTTGTTTGAAGTGTATTTATTCTGTTGGCATTAAATTTAAATGTAGGCATTGAGTATGTTTACTGAACGTATATAGGAATCGTCATGTGTGTGTGAAATATATTTACTGAATGAAAATAGGATTCGCCATGTGTGTATGCGTGTAATATATTTACTGAATGAATATAGGAATTGCCTTGAGTGTAAAATATATTTACTGAATGAATACGGGAATCGTTGTGTATGTGTGTGTGTTTGAAATATATGTACTGCATGAATATGGGAATCGTCGTGTGTGTGTGTGTATGAAATATATTTACTGAATCAATATAGGAATTGTCTTGTGTATGTATGTATGAAATATATGTACTGCATGAATATAGGAATCGTCGTCTTTGTGTATGTATGTATGTGAAATTATTTACTGAATTAATATAGGAATTGTCTTGTGTGTGTGTGTTTGAAATATATTTACTGAACGGATATAGGAATCGCCGTGTGTGGTTGTATATGTGTGTATGAAATATATTTACTGAATGAATATAGGGAGTGTCTTGTGTGTGTGTGAGTGAAATGTATGTGCTGAATGAATATAGGAATTGTGCTATGTGTGTGTGTATGACATATTGCTGAATGAATATATGAATCGTCGTGTGTGTGTGTGAAATATATATAGTGAATGATTGTAGGATTCGTCGTGTGTGTGAGTGTGTATGAAAAATATTTACTGAAATGAATATAGGAATTTTCTTGTGTGTGTGTGTGTGTGTGTGTGTGCGCGTGCGTGTGCGCGAAGTATATTTACTGAATGAATGTAAGAATCGTCGTTTATATGTGTGTGCGTGTCTGTGTGTGTGTGTGTGAAATATGTTTAATGAATAAATATAAGAATCGTTGTGTGTGTGTGTGTGAAAAATAGTTACTGAATGAATATAGGAATTATCGGTTGATTATTTTTTATATGTATGTCATTGTGGATTATACTTTAAGTTAATGATGCAGAATTAAAGTAAAATTAAAGTCAATGTTGCTGTTAACAGTATCTAATTTTGTTTTTCGAACTTCCATCTGACAAAATATCCCTTTTCACCGTGAGGCCTTTCATCGCCGCTGATTGTCCGGGACAAAAGAACCTGTTGGAATGAATGTCGAGTCAAGCAAACAAGATTCGATGAGCTCGAAATTCCTCTTTTCCTTTTTTCTTTTATTTTTCTCTTTTTTTAAGATTTTCGTTTCCTTGAGATCTTCAGCCGACGAAAGGAGTGAGTGATGATTCGGCACGGGAGACATGTGAGAGAGAGAGAGAGAGAGAGAGAGAGAGAGAGAGAGAGAGAGAGAGAGAGAGAGAGAGAGACTTAGATGAAAATGATGTGGAAAAGGGCTCCTTAGGGGTGCTGCTTCTTTTTCTGTTTCTCCTCACAGCAGAAACAGCAGCAGCAATTGTTGCTTCTGCTGCAGACAAAAGAAGTGGCGTAGCAGCATCATCGTCATCATGAGCAGCAGCACCAGCAGCAGCAAACGCTCACGCCCTATCGATTCCCTTGTGTTGCGAGATGGGCGGGTGGCTGGGTGGGTGGGTGACTGGGCGGGTGGGCGGGCTAGGTGTAAGAGGGGCGGGAGGGGTAGGATTGGGCGCGGACGGGCCTTTTTTCCTCTTCTTTTTATTTTTTTGTCTTTCTTTGTACGACTGTTGATGATTGATAATGCAAACCCAAATATCCAGGAATTACAGGGAACAGCAGAAAAGGACTTTCGATGATTTATGTTTGGCGATATGAACAAAGACAGAGGACATCTTGGAAAAAAATACGTCGTAGGCGATGCAACTTGTTCAGTTGAATGTGTATGCTTTCTTTTTGGAAGTGTATGTTCATCTGCGAAATAAAGCGGAGGAATGAAGTAAAGTTTAGCCTTTTTTGTTGATAAAAAAAATGCATAGGTTTTCCGTTTAGCGTGATAGTGAGTGAATTATCAAGTTCTTGCAATACTTACAAGTTAAGAATGTGATTGCATATACTTGAGCTGTGTGTGTATTATTATTATTATTATTATTATTATTATTATTATTATTATTATTATTTACTCGGCCTTCTGTGTCTCATCATTATTGTTATTTTTTATTTTTTGTAAATTGATCTGTGGTAATGCTTTTATTTTAATGCTGAGAAAGATTCATGCGCACGAGAAAAAACTTCTTTTTTTTTAGTAATGACGGTTTATAATTTGAGAAATGGCAGGTACGAGAATGAGATATTAGATGCCTGTGGAAAATTATGTCACTTAAGTATTCCCAAATATATAGGATATTTGTCGTCTTATATATATTTTTTTTTTTTTTTGTCTACTTAAAATGTGTTACATTTTTCCCCAAATATTTTGAATAAGGCCCAATTTAAGAATTAAATCAAAGAGAAATATGAGCTTGATTAAACTATTTAATGAAACATTCTTTCGTTTGCAGGTTAGTTGTTGGCACTTGAAAGCAAGTGACGAATCTGGTGAGTAGTGAGATTTTCCTTTCTTACTGAAACGTGAAAGAAGTTATCATAATTTTTTTATGACTATTATGATTAACATTATTATATTAAGATTTTGTTAGAACCTTGATGTCAACTGTTTGGGTAGGTTATTTGTAATGGTACCAAAAGGTCATCCTTGATGCCAAGAAATTTTGAGACTTGAACTGATGGAGATTACTATATGAATAATGTGTGTGAATTCATATATGTGTATTTGTATATGTATGTATATATATATTTATTTATATGCGGCTAAATCGAGAGTAACTGCTTTAAGATAGAGAGATCAAACCGTAGCTGTTCTTTGCATTTTATTTTCTGACCTTATTCGCTGTCATGTCCAAGAATTCTCCTTTGGAATTTTCTCATTTATTGTGAATTCTTGGCCAGTTAGTTCTCAGTTTTCTTAATGTTCACGTATTCCTCTACATTGAAAAAATAAATGAATGAATTCAAGCTAGTGTTTGGTGTGAAAATTTGTCGTTAAAGCTTTAACAAGAAGCTTTAACAAAGAGCTTTGTGGATGCTTCGAATCATTGATCGTGATAATGTCCCATGGGATATTGAGAGCACAAAAGCCATTTGTTTATTCACCTGGGAGATACGTAACATACCTGAGCAAGGTAATAACGTGCAGAACATGCACTAACTTACCTGTTGTTGTTTTGGGGTAAAGCAGGTTTTATTTTCCTTTCATAATTTTTGGGGATTTTCGTATTTCATTTTGAAATAAGCGATTTCGTTGATTGCAAATTTCGCTCATTTATTTACTATCAGTATAAAGTAAGGTTCAAGTGAAATGCAGAGGGAGAGAGAGAGAGAGTCAGCCGGCTTTCTAGTGCAGGTGCAAAAGGTGTTTGAAAAGAAGGATTTACAGAGGTCGTAATTTACGTGATGTTAGTACCTGCTTGCGA
This sequence comes from Macrobrachium rosenbergii, assembly GCA_039081455.1. Taxonomy (NCBI): domain Eukaryota; kingdom Metazoa; phylum Arthropoda; class Malacostraca; order Decapoda; family Palaemonidae; genus Macrobrachium; species Macrobrachium rosenbergii. Next base: position 12,557 of record JANJGK010007756.1, read on the forward strand.
GGGGGGGGGGGATGGGGGAGTCAAGGTGGTTTCAGTCTCCCCTCCCTTCCCTTCCCTTCCCCCTACCCCCCGATCAGTTGACCCATCCCCCTCCTCTTTGGTAAGGCTTTCCCTCCACTTGTGGCACCCTAGTTGTTTCGAATTACTCACGTCTCAAGACTCCCGATACACGAGAAAGAAGAAAAAAACTATAGATCTGTCTCTTCCTGGCTCGTGTTATTTAGAGAAGCAACTTGTTTCGCCATGATGTTGGCCACTGCCTCTTTTTTAAGTAATATTAAACTAATTTTATATTTAGTGTTCGAGTGATATCCTTGAAATATTTCAGTTATGTGAAATGTTCATTTATTTATTTGTACCCAGAATCCCTCTGCCGTAGGTAAAGGCGGGGAGGGGTAGGGAGCGCAGTTTCATTTTGTTCCCCTGCACTTCTGCACGAGATTCAGGTATCATTCCGTTATTCTTCTCGTACTTCTTCTTCTTCTTCTTCTTCTTCTTCTTCTTCTTCTTCTTATTATTATTATTATTATTATTATTATTATTATTATTATTATTATTATTATTATTATTATTATTATTATTATTATTATTCTGAGGATGAACCCTATTCATACGGAACAAGTCCACAGTGGCCACTGATTTGAAACTCAAGCTTCAAAGGATATGGTGTCCATTTGAAAGAAGTAACAGAAAGTAACAGAAAATACAGAAAGTTGGGATCAGGTATTAGAAAATTATGGGAAAGTGAAGAATAGGCCGCAAAAAGATTTTTATTTTGAATATAATCTCATGGCCACCACTCTTGCAATTTTGAAAGAACATACCATACCTTTGGAATGAAAACGTTGGTGAATAGGGAAAAATTGCTTCGGATTTTATGGATAGTCTTAACACACACACACATAATCCTAAGCCTGCTGATGTTGAACATTTTGTCGTTGACGAGATAAAATATTGGGAAAAATCTTCGCCATTCTTGCGGAAGAAAATGGGTGAACGAAATCTTTTCTTTATTACCGTTGATTCCATCCTGCTCTACCTGGAAATCTGGACCTGCTTGTCAGCGTATTAGTATGACAACAGGCGAGACAGAATACCAAAACTTAAAAATTTATGGGTAAGATTCACTGCCCCAGGGCTGTATCCTATAAGAGAAAACGTTTGATGAAAAGTAGATTCGTAGAGAAAAAATATAACGGAAAAATACACAGTTGCTTAAAAATGGGAAAAATTGAAAGGCATTGGTGCAATGCACTTTTGCTTTACGGCTTCTCTTAAACTAAATAGCATCAGTATCAATAACATTGCTAGGAAGGCTTTTCCAAAGCTCAGCTGCTAGGAACACTCTTCCAAAGCTTAGCACTTTCGGGAGCAATTAAGAGACTGCTGGATCTGCATAGCCAAAGTTCTGTATTGTGAAAAACAACCAGAAATGAAATCTGCTGTTGTTAGGACAAGAGTAAAACATGCCTTCGAGCAATTTTTTCCGGAAAAAAATCCCTTGAGGCTAGAATCATATTTCAGTCAGTCAATTAATTTAGCAGCAGTGTTGTTGTATGCACTGCCTCACCCCCATAGTCCAATTAAAACGCTTCTACCTTCGGCTCAATTAATTGGGAACGTGGTACCCACGAACTTCAATTATTGTGGGGAGATTTATCGCCCACAGTGCCTGTGTTGCGTGGGGATCTAGGGATGCCAGGTTCCACGTGCAGATTTATAGGTTTCAGTTAGATTTTATTTATTTCTGTTTTTATGTTCTTGTATTGGGACTGGTTATATGGCTTTGAATTCAGATGATTTGTATGTTCCTAAGCGTACTTGAGTTTTACTCACTTGAATTACTGCTCTTGCTAGGCACGAAACTCGGTGCTCTTTTAGTTCATTTGTAATTTTCAGTTTTTTATGTACATTATGTAATATATAATTTTAGTTTTATGCCTTGTGTACTGTTACAGGTCATTTATTGATAGCCATCACATTTTTGGGGGACGGGATCCAATTTTGCTTCAGTGTTTTTTAAGATATCGTCATTTTTTATCCGCGAATGGAATATAGTTAAGTAAGTTTAGCTAGAATGTTACGTTGTGGAACATTTTGATGGTCCATACCTCTGCTTACAGATTTTATAATTTCAGTATAAGTGCTTGGAATCTAGATTACATGCATGGTATAACTATTTAACATTTATTCACTTTGCGTTTTTGGATTTGCATAACTGTCTGTTTATACTGAGTGTGTTTTAGTGCTTATCTACTTTGATGTGTTATGTGCACGTGTATAATATATAATATATATATATATATATATATATATATATATATATATATATATATATATATATATATATATATATATATATATAGAGAGAGAGAGAGAGAGAGAGAGAGAGAGAGAGAGAGAGAGAGAGAGAGAGAGAGAGAGAGAGAGCGCATATTTTGCTATCTGATTTTCATGTCATTGTGTGATATTATTTATGATGTGCATGAATTCCTACTTTAAATAGAAAAAGCTAAGACTCAAATGAGTCCAGTGCCCTACCCATGTGTGATAATAAAATGAGATGAAAGAAAGTTATTAAGCCAAAAGTAGAGGAAACAAGAAACAAAGAAGTAAACAAACAGATATAGAAGCTTTATATATATGTGACGTGGTGAAATCCCTCTTCTGTGAGATCGGAAACAGTTACTTGTGTCTGATGTTGGAACTGACGTCACTGTGGGGGGTCTTGTAGCTTTTGTTGCAGCTGTTACAGTTTCCTTGGGAACATAAAATATTTTCCCTTCTCATGGGATTAAACAGACACCCATCTCAGTCTCGGTCCAGATTTTAACTTTTCTGAATTTTACTTCTTTTCCTTTATTTGTTTGCCAAAGGGTAATAACCTGTTTTTTTCGATTTGCCAACCAAATTATCAGAAGCATTGCGATCTTTGTCATTATATTTCAGTATTATGTAAAGAGTCTCTCTCTCTCTCTCTCTCTCTCTCTCTCTCTCTCTCTCTCTCTCTCTCTCTCTCTCTCTCTCTCACACACACACACACACACACACACACAGTCGTTAGAGACACTGTGGTACCAGTGATATATACTTTTTTAAAATGTCAGTTTTCCTTTAACCGATTCTTGTAAGAGACATGTTTTCATCTTGGTGTTGCCCTGAGCTCTCTCTCTCTCTCTCTCTCTCTCTCTCTCTCTAAAAATACCGATAATTTCCTTTGATTTTAGATATTTGACGAGAAATTCAATCACAGCGTCGAATGAAACTGCCTCTGGGTGAAATTGTATCGACTTTCAATGTTCTGAATGAAGAGGGATTGATATAATAGCCCATAAGTCAGTGTCGGTGTGTGGGTGTTACATCTGGGGCGACAGTATCTTAATGGTTTGAATTGCATTTACTCTTGATTTTTTTATTGGTATGTGCGATTGTTCAGTGTAATTCAGGGTATTGCAAATATATCGGAAAACGATTTAGAAGTAATGTGGGTGTGGAAAACAAAAGTAATATTTGTTTTTGAATGTCATGGAGTATATGTGGGTTTGATTCATTAACCTGTGAAAATTGTATTTAACTTCTGATACTCATAAATGCATAAATCTTAACGAAAGTGGATTTTCCTCGCTAAATACTCTAGAATTTCCTAAATGTGACGAGATATTTGAAACATATTCTATCCACGAATGACGGAATGAAGTAAACAGATTTATCCCAAAATAAATGAAAACACCTGACATTCCATGTTCAGGGAATATCAAACAGAGACTTAGTTATTCACAGAAACCTTGAACAACACAAGAGTTTTGGCCGAGCTGGAAATGGAGGAGATGCTGCCACAAGAAATTCCCCTCTTCTCAAAGAAGTCTTTCCCCCGTCAAAGTAATAGTTCCCCAGTTTCCTTCTGGGGAAATTCTTACCGTGTTCCATTCTCAAAGAAATCCTTCTCTTTTCTCTTTCATAACAGATGCTTTCCTGCCTTCCCATTTTCTCTCCAAGATGCCTTCCTACCGTTCCCCTCTTTTCAAAGAAAGCAAGCATTCGCTTTTCTCAAAGGAACCCTCACCAGATCCGCATCATTTCAAAGAGATCCTTCGCCCGTTCCCCTCTTTTCAAAGAAATCATTCCCAGTTCCAAATTTCACCATGTTGTCAAAGGAATCCTCACCATATCCCCATCATCTCAAAGAGATCCTTCACTTGTTCCCCCCTTTTCAAAGAAATCATTCTCCATTCCCCATCTCCCTGTTCTAAAAGGAATCCTCATCAGATCCCCATCATCTCAAAGAGATCATTCTTCCGTTCCCCTGTTTTCAAAATAATCATTCCCCATTTCTATTTCCATGTTCTCGAAGGAATTCTCACCATATCCCTATCATCTCAAAGAGATCCTTCGCCTGCTCCCCTCTTTTAAAGAAAAGCTCCCGTCTTCCCCTTCACCGTCCAGTTCCCCTCAAAGTCTTCAGCGGCAGTAACCGTTTTGGTAATTGGAATTTTAGATGGCGGTCTTCCCCTCGTGTCTCGTCTGTGGGTCTTCAGGTGTGCCTTTTACGTCTCCCGTCTTAGCGGCTTCTGGTCTCCAGGGAAGGCGATGGCTGTAGTCGTAAGGGTTTACAGCCTTTGCACAGTCAGCTCTTACGATCACGCGCAGAATTCAGGAATACGCGCCCTGTATAGACAAGGCAAACATAAACTATATATATATACCATTTATAATTACACGTTATTACAATGTAATAAGTATACCTTAGTTTTACCAGACCACTGAGCTGATTAACAGCTCTCCTAGGGCTGGCCCGAAGGATTAGACTTATTTTACGTGGCTAAGAACCAATTGGTTACTTAGCAACGGGACCTACAGCTTTTTGTGGAATCCGAACCACATTCCGAACCACATTAAAGCGAGAAATGAATTTCTATCACCAGAAATAAATTCCTCTAACTGTTCATCAGCCGGCCGCGGGAATTGAACTCCGGCCCATCGAGCGACAGTCTGAAGCTCAACCGGTTCGGCCAACAAAGGACTATTACAATGTAATAATGTACTGTATAATTATCTGGAAATATGCATGCGTGACGGCATGTTTGGTACTGACAGGACACACTAAGACTGATAAAGACTTCAGCATATCAGTTACATTTACTTGTAGTCTTGCATTGATATAAAGATTAAATTATTTGAGGTTAGGTCTTATATTATTAACCAAACCTGTTGGTGTTTATGTACATTTATCGACAAGTAAGTATATAACTATCAGTTAGGATTACCCTAACATTATATATATACATATCAAGAACTCTCCTTCGCTTTGCTAGTTGACAGATTCTGAAGAAACAGTATGGCAATCAACGGGGTCATTTCACACTCTCGTATTAGCTTTGCCTGTAAGATACATATTTTGCAAACTGAAAGACAGCCGTCTTTGTGTGAAGGCCTGTTGTCATTCGTAACTACTGAATAAGAAACGATAAATTTGTGTGAATTGCAGTGACTGCCATTTTCTTGTGCAAGAGAAAGTTAACAACTTGTCCGTGAGTTTGCATAAGTTTGTAAAAGTATTGTCCTTATATATGTATGTTTGTGTATATGTATATATAAGGACAATATTTTTCTGCTGAGTTTTACATATCTTCATTGTTGACTACATGTTGACAGACAATGAACCTCTTTGGAGAAATTTATGGCATATAGAAATTTGAGTAACTTAATAACTGTAAGGAAGAAAATTACCTCCACCTTTGTATGCTGTTTTACCCCACTGTGCCTTTTAGTAAAAGAGCAAGTCCCGTAAATACTGAAAACCAGCGATGCAGAACAACCCCTCTCATTCTCCCTCCTTCCTCGTCCTCATTTGCAACCACTGTTAAATGGGTGTGGAAATTGGAATGGGATTTTTGCCTTAATTCCATTAAGGTAACCCCCGTCCATATTATTCCCGAAATAGAGAGTCGTTGTCGAGGAGGCTTAATTAAAGGTGTTGTAAGTCTGGCTTACCTGCTGACAGGTAGGACGATATGCTTCTGCGAGATGCCTTTTCTAGGGTGTAATCCAAGAAGTTTATTCCCTGTTCCTCCCCCTCCCCCTCTCTCTTTCTCTCTCCCTTCCCCCTCCCCCTCCGCATCTTGTTTGGAGGGAATGAGCGAGGTTATTCTGGGGTTATGTTTGTTTATGCTGATTACGGGTTTATTGAAGAGAGGAATAGGCTGCGTTCAACGGCACTCTCAATGTTGCAATGCAGATTGGCTGGCATTAAATGTGGTCCTGAGGTTTTGGTGTGGATGTGCAGCATTTTCTTTTGTACCATTTTGCTTGCAATGAACGACGCTGATTAAGGGAAAATTCTCTTTCTCTAGGATTCACGTGAGCGTTCAGACTTTGGTATATTTTTTTTCTATTTGTACCTTTTTAATTTCCATGTTAACTTTTATCCACATATTATTTTGCATTAGCCAAGAGAGAAAATATATGAAAATAATGCTCGTGCAGATTCATTAGTGAAAGAGTATATTTGAACACGTGTTTTCCTGACATAAAAATTTGACTAGCGAGAAGCACCTTCAGAATAATAAAATTCAGTTTTCATTGATTTTCTAAGTATACCTTGCATATATAGCTAATGATTTTATAAGAATTATACTCACACACACACACACACACACACACACACACACACACACACACACACATATATATATATATATATATATATATATATATATATATATACATAATTTACATATACATTGTGTGTATATATATATATATGCACAAGTTAAGTGTCTTGGATAAAATAAGCAATAATGTTTAATAAGTCAAAAGTATCTTGTTAGTTGCAAAGTAACGTTTACGTTTTCCTTAAAATTCAACGAGGTATTTTATATCAGTTGTTTATGGTACTGCAGTTTACTCGTAAGTTATTATTTGACTTTTGTTATTCTGGATGTTTTTAGATGCAAAATGGTGCAAGTACGACTTGATGCATAATCATGAAGGATGGTGAGTGTGGAAACCGTATTTTCGAGTAAGGAAAAAGGAGGAACTGTCTGCCGAGTTCTTTTGTCTCATCCTAGATCTAAGGCATTGTCATGCCGTCTGAGATAAAGAGAAATATGTCAGCCCTAACTTTATCCTGGTCACGGCCATTTACCCTATGTGCTGTTTATATATGGCAGAGAGAGAGAGAGAGAGAGAGAGAGAGAGAGAGAGAGAGAGAGAGAGAGAGAGAGAGGGAGGGAGGGAGAGAGACCCGCCGAGGTACACAGCTTACACCTACTCCAAACAGAAATTATGCAAATATGAAATATGTTTTGAAGGAGTTGATTTTTCGTGTGCCAGCACGAGTTCTTGTTCTTTGAGCTGTAAAAGTCTTAAAATTCTATTGTTGTTAGATGGAGATGGCCTTATGCCAGCACGGGGTCGTGTTCCTTTGAGGAACTCTTTATCTCAAAAGGGAGAACACTGAACCGAACAGAAAGAGAAAGGTTAGTATCTTGATCTCATTGTCGGCTTAAAGCATTCTCCGAGGTGGACTGCCGGCTAATTAGAATCCCTGGTTGAACGGGGTGCACAGTTGGAGAATTCATCCCATTAATTCTCACTCACTGTCTTTCCCCTCCTTTTGCGAAAATTGATTTCATGAATTGTCAACAATTCTTCTTTTATTCTCTCCGTTTTGTAAGGATTTTTTGCCTAAATCTCTCTCTCTCTCTCTCTCTCTCTCTCTCTCTCTCTCTCTCTCTCTCGCTTGCTTTCCTGTTTTGTGAGGGTTTATTTCCTCTCTCTCTCTCTCTCTCTCTCTCTCTCTCTCTCTCTCTCTCTCTCTCTCTCTCTGTTGTGGAGACGGTACCTGCTTAATCAGTGCTTTGAAGGGAATCTTACAGGGTCTTAAAAGTCTCTCCACCGTGTTGCTCGTGATGGCTTCCTTGACTTAAGGCGTCTCCGTCGTGCCTCCTCACCTAAATGAGTCTTACGTCACCGAGATGAGATGTCGGACGCTTCGGAATCCTTTTCTTCTTCTTCTTCTTTTCTCGCACGCACGACTGTGGCAGTGTTCTCTTTATATAATTTTGTGTAATTATCATTTGACAGTCCATATGTAAGTTTTTGTTGTTATGATAGTGGAAAGGAAAATGAAATGGGTAAGAAGGCTATTCGTCTCCTTGCGGTGTCCTAAAACATTTTAAACGTTTCGTTTGCAACAGAAAATATAAAATATCACGGCGTAGATCATTATTACAGTTACATTATTAGTACATAGGAATATCTAAAGTAAATTTAAAAGTTGGTTTATATCCATTGAACTCCCCCTCACACACGCACCCGCTATACAGTATAAATATATATATATATATATATATATATATATATATATATATATATATATATATGTATGTATGTATGTATATATATATATCAACTTTATCACTTACACAATTGTTTTGTGCATTAATGCGGATACTTGATAATGTGGACTGCTTGTCCAAGAAAGCTTGTAACTTTTTCTGAATAAATACTCCATTAGATACCATCCAGTTTGAATGAGGTCCTTTTAGTAATATGTATATATATTTATATATATATATATATATATATATATATATATATATATATATATATATATTAGAAGATTGAGAGAGAGAGAGAGAGAGCTAACAAAACGCACTTACACCAAATGCTCTTACCTGTATCAATAGCAGAGGCCTGGTTTGCAAGGCGACACAACCACCACAACTGCCAATCCTCCTCCTCCTCCTCCTCCTCCTCCTCCTCCTCCTCCTCTCAGCCAGGAGTGAGCTGCATTGACCAGTTCATCGCCTCGGATGATGTTGCATTGCGTCTTAAGGGCTTGTAGCTTGAGCCACTATTCTTGTTATTTTTTTGTGATTTGTTTTTGTTGTTTATTTAATTATTTGAAGTGACTACTGTCATTAGATCAGTTCAGTGTTGTTGTAATTTTTTCGTTGATTTTTTTACCATTAACGTTTCTGTCATCAAGAGAATGTGCCCAGTTGTTTTTATATGTTATATTTAAGGCTTCAAGTTACGTAATTATGTATATATTTCCATTTATTTGTTGATTATTATCTTTATGTAACTGTCTTGCATGTACGCTTTTTGAGAGTGTAGTATCTTAAAAATTTAATACATGGAATAATATATATATATATATATATATATATATATATATATATATATATATATATATATATAAATAAACTTTAACTTTCTGAAATGAATTATATTGTTTACATAGAGAACTCTGTATCATCTTCATTTATCAATTACTGTCATATATATATATATATATATATATATATATATATATATATAATATATATATATATATATATATATATATATATATATATATATATAATATACATATGTATATAAATATTTATATATATCTACACATACATACACAAACACGCACACACAAAGAATAGTCATAGTAAGTAGACGCCTTGTTTGTTTACTCTAAGATTTCCTTTGTATTTTTGTGTCGCTAAGATTCTCCACTAATCCTTGGGAAGCCTAAAACATCCGCCCCCTTGTTTGGTTCGTTCGTCAGGTCCTTGCATCATCTCTTCTTATTTTTGTCTTCATTTTCTCCGTCTCACTCTTCTTCTTCTTCTTCGGAGAACATAAAGAAGTTTTTGTTTTCTATTTCACAATCTTTCCGACTCCTCATGTGTATTTGTTTGTGCATGTTTGTTCGCACATGTGACGTACTAGGTGCATAGCAATAGACCATTTATTGAAATTGATTTTTGTGTATGTTTGCCTATATATATATATATATATATGTGTGTGTGTATGTATGTATACACACACACACACATATATATACACCTATATTATTGTGTGTGTGTGTGTGTGTGTTGGAAGAGTGAGAGGGTTGTGATTATATAAATAAAAACTCTTTTACCTGTGCAATTATATTTGTTTACGTATAATGGCTATATAATGGCTTTTAAGTAAATAGAAAGGCAGGCGTAGGAAAGGTATTATTTCAGATTAATAGGTGCATTTATCGGCACTTTCTTAAAATTTTTGTTTGCTAAATGAGACGACAAAGGGTAATATTGAAAAAAAAGTATATTTTTGTGGGCGCTATTATGTTCACTTCACCTTCCAGGAAGTTGTTGGGGGAAGGGTTAGGGGTATTAAGAGGTGGGTATATTGCACAACTGATTGAGAGGAAATGGTTCCTTTATTCTAGTTGTGGATGGGAAATAATTAAAGGATTTACGGTAGGAGGGGTGAAAGGCGGGTGTAATCCCTTTATTATTTATTATTGTGAAGGCCATAAATTAGATCACAAATTATTATTACTTTTGATTTTTTCGGACGATTAGTGAATGGTCATATACACTTATAGCATTCAGAGATTAGTTAAATCAAGAAACAGGTCATTACCACCTATAGAAATGCTTTACATCTGAATAATTCCGTTTAATGTTATATTTAAATATTTAATGGTAATAATTATATTTGTGAAAATCTTATAATTTTTTCCAAGGTAAGAAAGTTATCGATAAACTCCTTCCAATTTTCTCTCTCTCTCTCTCTCTCTCTCTCTCTCTCCTCTCTCTCTCTCTCTCTCTCTCTGGCCAGATAGCATTAGTGGTAGCGAACTTGACTCACCACCAAGTAGAAGTGTGTTCGCTTCCGGGACGAGGAAGGAACAGTATGGGCTAGTTTCCTTAAAAAATCCAAGGTCCATCTAACCTAAATAATGAAATACGTATCTGGTTATAAGTTGGACGTTGTGGGTCGCAGCTGGGGCCCGGGGGGGGGGGAGAGAAAAAGTATTTGGTCAGAATACATGTCGTCATTAAGTAAAAACGGTAGGATCTCGACAAGGTAATCCTCAACCGTCTGCGGGAGATTGGGGCTGGGGGGGGGGGGGCGGGAGGCAGTCATCGGATATTGCTTCCCTACATTCACATTATACACTATATACTCGTACAGTTACACCAACTTGCTTGCTTGCGCAAGTATCCTTTGTATACTCGTCTTAGTGGAAATGTCGCCTTGTTTTCTCAAGAATACCCCCGGCAGAGATCCAGGAAAAGATAGGGCATCTTTGAAATGCCTCTCGTTATCTTAAATTGATTTGGCAAAGGTAGATCATGCTAATGAGGCTTTGCGTAGTCTCAATTCTTTACTCTTTGCATTCGGAGAACAAGAGCAGTGTTTTGTAGCTTCACGTGCTGATAACGTTCGGCTTAGACGCTCACTGGGAGAGAAAATGTCGAAATGCTATTGAGAAACCTTATGGTAAACTTCGATTACTTATAAATAGGCAGATACTCGGGTGTCATCACACACTCTACATGCACTTTTACAATGACTATTGTTTATTAATTTTGCCGTATTTTGTTGTTTATTTTGTTACCATTTTATGAAAAGGTTACTTAGATTTTATCCATACGGTATGTCACAGGTCGTAGAATGCGAGTTTCTCTCTCTCTCTCTCTCTCTCTCTCTCTCTCTCTCCTCTCTCTCTCTCTCTCTCTCTCTGTGTATGTGTGGTGTGCTGTCCTCCGTTCACGAAACCATTAAATTTGCTTTTAAAGTATTTTCTGACGGGTTGATATTATAACTTTGGGAGAAACGAAAGAGTTAACATATTTTGCTCTCTTAGTGATCCAGAGATGACAAAAAAAAAAAAAATCTAAATTTCTTACAGTTTTCCTTCCGAATGTTATTCCCCTGGCTTATAGATCAAGAAATGTTACAGATGTGATTCGTTGTAGCTGAACCCCTCTTAGAGCAGTATTAGCGCTCTTCATTCTATTTTATTATTATTATTATTATTATTATTATTATTATTATTATTATTATTATTATTATTATTATTATTATTATTATTCAGAAGATGAACCCTATTCATATGGAACAAACCCACAGGAGCCATTGACTTAAAATTCAAGCCTCCAAAGAATTTCATTCATTAGAAGTAACAGAAGATGATAGGAGATACAGAAAGAAGTGTTAGTACGGTTAGTGTGATTAAGAAAGGAAATTATTAAAAACGTCAAATTATTCATTGTTTATTATGTTATTATTAAACAGTGATGCCACATGTCGGTCAAGAGTGTAGTCCTGTGAATTGCTAGTCATAAACGATGTTATAAGCGTTACACTTACGATGCTGGGGAACGTTAGAGGTTATTTATTGCTTTTATTATCTAGATAATGGCAGCTGGATGTTTATCGGGGGGTATTAAAGACTTTATTACCCATGTAAAAAACACTGGTTAAGTAAGGGCATATACCCAAGGTGAAGTGTAAATGTCAAATTATAAATGCCGATAGGAGAGTATTGGTAGTATCAACTTAGTCGCTGAAATGCTTCTTGATTTGTTAATTATTCATGTTTGGGAGAAATATTTTGTAGTTTGACTCCTCAAGGAAAGCGTTCTGAGCAAAATAAATAATTTAACATAAGTAAAACTTACTATGTATATGTATATGTGTGTGTGTGTGGGTGGGTGCGGTGAATGCGTATGTATGTGTAGATGTATTTTGTCTCATATATTATATATATATATATGTGTGTGTGTGTGTGTATTATATATATATATATATATATATATATATATATATATATATATATATATATATATATAGATATATATATATATATATATATATATATATATATATATATATATATATATATTATGGTTTATATAGTCGGGAGGTGAGTCATTGCGCAAGAGAGGCTTTCACTATCTGTTGGGTTCATCGTTAGGTGTGAATGGTGAAACCATTGTTCAGTTCCCATTTCTCGCATTGTCATGTGTCTGTTGGCCTGTCTTATCGGCCGGGTTTAATGGCACGTCAAGTTGGGCAGGCAGTTCTCCAGAGATTTTTTGTTAAGGGCTGAACAGACTCGTTTTCAGTTTTTTTTTTTTTCTCAGCTTTCTTGTGCTACATATCCCGATTTTTCCTTTTACCTAACTGGACTGGGGTTCTATTGTCAAATAGCTGTCAAGTAAATATAGCCTTGTGTTTTGTAAATGAAACTAACCATAAAAAAGTAGTCCTTTTATTTCCATGAAAATTCATTGTTATGACGTGTAGATGCGTATATTTAAGTTTTGTCTTCACCGAATATATCTGTAATGAAATCATTTTCATGAAGACCACTGATCAGCCCTGGTTAAATTTATATCATTTTCATTAAAAATCATTTCAAATTACACGTCTGTGGAAGGTCTTAGGATTCCTGTCGTAGGATTCCCCAGGACCCACTGAGACAGGTCAGGCAGACAGCGGCCAATGTCTTTTTTTCTCCTACTTCACGCGGGCTACTCGACCCATATATTGGTATGTCGTTGTTACTCTTTATTTGTGAATAGGTTAGATTTTAGTACACGTTTTGTTATATTTCACGAAACACGAAGTTATTATTAAATGCTGTTTTATTTTCAGACTTAGCAAAAGTATATGTAACCGTATTTTAATGCATTACTGTTATTCTTTATTTGAAAATAAATTCAGTTTTGCTACTCGTTTTGCTATATATTATCAAACACGGAATTATTAATGAAGGTTATTTTTGGACTTGGAATATATCTTACCGCCTACTAAGACAGAAGTAAGGGTACTGTACTTTTTCATCTGTAGAAAACTTCACATACATCAGACACAAAAGACTCGATTTTTTCAGATTAGATCCCAATCCTTTTCTTCCAAGGCATGACAATACCCATCCAATCAGTCTTAGCTAAAAAAAAAAAATACAGTGGAATTTACCAACATCGATCCCAACTTTTTCTTGGAGTGCGTTCGGTGTAGCGTGTGTGTGCTCGTTTTTGTTTTCTGTAAAAGAAAACTATTGAGATGGCTGTTTGTCTGTCCGTCGGCACTTTTTTCTGTCAGCCCTCAGATCTTAAAAACTTAAGGGCTAGAGGGCTGCAAATTGCTATGTTGATCATCCATCCTCCAATCATCAGACATACCAAATTGTAGCCCTCTAGCCTCAGTAGTTTTTATTTTATTTAAGGTTAAGGTTAGGCATGGATCGTGCGTCTGGCACGGCTAGATGTGTCGCCCACCGACGCATCTTCACTTGACCGCATCTGGGGAGCAACAGAGCGCTCTCTGGTCGTGGCTGAGAGTTTCATACTGCAGCACATCGAGAGTTTCATACAGCATTATACGATGTACAGAAAACTCGATTGCGCCGAAGACACTTCGACCCATTTTTTACTTGTTCTCTATTATCATGGAATGTCTGGAATCTTGTGTGAGAAAAATCAAGTTGAAGTCTCTCTCCGAGATTCTCTCTTTTACCGCGACCGCTGAGTCTTCTTATTAATTAGGTTCTGAGGTGAAGAATAAGTTTTTTTACATTTGAGTTTTCCCTAAGGAGGCTGTATTTATTTAAGGTTTGTTCAAAGTCAGAATTTATTGTTGTTCAACAGTTAATACCATCTTTTTTAATAGTATTTGTATATTATGCTTGTACTTATTATAAGGTATTCTCTCTCTCTCTCTCTCTCTCTCTCTCTCTCTCTCTCTCTCTCTCTCTCTCTCTCTCTCTCTCTCTCTCTCTCTATATATATATATATATATATATATATATATATATTATATATATATATATATATATATATATATATATATATATATATGTATGTTACAATCACCAGGACAGGCAAAATATATAGTTAGATTTACCACAGGGAAAAATAATACATTGGGTATGAATCTTGACCATATATATCAATGTTGCTTATCTTGTTGAAAATAAATTTGAACTGTTTTGATACTTGTGCGTCTTCACCATAAGTAGACGAATGCTTATATTTCTTGGCTGTATAATTAACAGTGAGCCCATACTTAGGGGCCAGTGGTAGAAAAGGCTGGGCCGGGCTGGACGGTGGCAGGTCTCAATAAATAAAGTCTATTACCTGAAGACTGTCGTTCCACAAAGCAGAATAACAAATGTAAGTAAATTGCGTCTTTTTTATATAGAGATATTTTAGAGAAAATCTCTCTCTCTCTCTCTCTCTCTCTCTCTCTCTCTCTCTCTCTCTCTCTCTCTCTCTCTCTCTCTCACACACACAAACACACACACACGGTAAAAAAAAAATCAAGCTACATCGCAGACCACGGTTTCTTTTTAACAACGCCTGATGTTGGGATGTTGGTGCAAAGCATCGTTGATTAAGTTTACGACCTTGTCGCTGCAAATGGCCAAGGTGTTAATGACATTTGGATTGACAGGTGGTGGCCGGCACGGTTCTCTCTCTCTCTCTCTCTCTCTCTCTCTCTCTCTCTCTCTCTCTCTCTCTCTCTCTCTCTGGTGACTAAGAGAAGAACCCATCCTCTCTCCTCATTCTTGTCTCCTTGCGACTCGTCGTTCATGAATTAACATTGTGACTTTTTGCACCACTGTGCCAAGGACAAAGTAGCAGCACCTTTAGCAAGGGCATCTCTCTCTCTCTCTCTCTCTCTCTCTCTCTCTCTCTCTCTCTCTCTCTCTCTCTCTCTCTCTCGCCGCGTCCTTTTCAGGTCCTCTCGTGCAGTGTGATGGGGAGGAAATTTTGTGATTACATTGTGACATGTTGTTAGCTAACGGCATTTCGTTTCCTTGAAGATATTTCAAGTATTTTGCCATTGTTCATACAGAAAAACTACTGTTCGATCTTTGGCTTCTATTTTTTTAATATATTTATTCTCGTAACTTTCTTAAAATTGGTTAAGCCCATAACCCTAAATAATATCTCATCTATTATCTTTTCGTATTCTTCTTGATTCTTTCATCGGTTTTTGCGATTTCTTCCTATCTACGCTCAGCCAATTAACATTCGGATATTCCTAACTTTCCACCTACAGCTCATTTCAACTCACGCTCAGTTCTTAACTGACTCCAATGTGCAGAGGCTTTCTGTACACTGCTGGAGAGCCCTTTGAGTATGTGTGTGACGTCTGTGGAACAACAAAACAAGTGAAATATTCAACTGCATTCTTACTCTATATGTGTGTGTGTATATATATATATATATATATATATATATATATATATATATATATATATATATATATATATATATATATATATATATATATATATATGTGTGTGTGTGTGTGTGTGTGTGTGTGTATATACACATATGTATACATATATATACATAAATATATATGTGTGTGTCTGTGTGCGTATGTATGTGTATATATATATATATATATATATATATATATATATATATATATATATGCGCGTGTGTATCCATGCATACATACATTTCTGGGTCCACGCCTACATACATTTGTGTGTGTATAAAGGATCCTTGTACAGATAAGTACAGTGGAGATGGAGCATGGCTAATTAAATCGCCGGTTAAAGTCACTTAAGTAAATACGTCTTAATTAAGCGCGGAATCTTTTTCTCGCGCTGTGTGTTTTCTTAGTAGGTTAATTGAATGTAAATTTTAGAGTTAGGCCTAACACTTGGCCCTGAGGTTTTGTCTCTCTCTCCCATATGGTAATGGGAAATGCTCTATACATTTGTCGCAGATTCGTGAGCCATTTTGTGTGTTTTTCATGGCAAACGCCTCTTTTGTTGGGTAGTATATCGCTGAAAACATGCAGATAGATCTTGGATATATATATGTATATACATACATATATATATGTACGTATGTATATGTATGTATGTGTTATATAATATATATGTATATATATGTACTGTATACATATATTATATATATTTATGAAAATATATATAAATATGCATATATATATTTATAGATGTGTGTGTGTATGTGTGCATGTATATTTATAAATAAATATTTGTATATATATATATATATATATATATATATATATATATATATATATATATATGTGTGTGTGTGTGTGTATGTGTGCATGTATATTTATAAATAAATATTTGTATATATATATATATATATATATATATATAATATATATATATATATATATTTATAAAAAATATATATATATTATATGTGTGCATGTGTGTGTGTGCGTGTAGATATGCATGTTTGTGTGTTAATCATTTGATCATTTGTTTGTCACGTGTTTAGTTATTTGTAATAGAGGCGGC
>JANJGK010007757.1:0-5000 GCA_039081455.1 Macrobrachium rosenbergii
GATATTAATCATTTTTATTACAAATTTGTAGTTGAGAAAAAAAAATTCTGTTAGCTAATTTTCATCCGACAGTGCCTGCAAAATGAGGGACTCCTGGTTGTCTCGGTGGCGGTGGCAGTTAAGACTTTGAGCTCTCTTAATATTTAGATCTTCTGCTATTTTCATAGTTTAATAAACGAAAAGTTGGCTTATGCTGTCAACTTGGAGTCCATTTATCTCTGTCGACATTCGACATTTTCTTTATTCTGCATATTTATAAAAATTTGCTTTTACTAAGTAAAAATTTTATTGAAATTGGAATTTGAAATTTATCTGATTGAAAAAACAAAAGTCCCTGATTTTTTAAATGATGCAACAAATAATACATTCGAGAAACAGTTTCGTGAAAGAACCTTCAGTATTATGCCTCATTTTGTAGTTGTAGATATTAAAATTCTGCGTAGTTGTTGAAATCTTTGCTGCTGACCTATTTTCCGGGTCCCAAGAACCTTTATTCATAGGCTGTCAGCTGACTGATAAGGCGTTGCAGTTAGTGGGTCGACCCCCATTTTACGAATTTTTCAAGCAATTAACTGCTGTCAGGCCTTATAGCTTTAGAGAAGCAATTATAGCCTTCGAGATAGATAAAATTAGAGAGAAAGCATAAAGTTCAGTCTTTGCTAAATGTGAATAGTTTATCTTCTGCATCTTTCTTTTCAGTTTCCCTGTAATTATGAAAAATACTTTCTGCCCTCAGAGGCGTCATCCAGCATGCAGGACCTTCTCTAGCGTTCTTGCTCGAAGATCTACAACAAAGATGCAGTATCAGTTAGTTGCTTTTGATTAAAGTACTTTGAAATTTGTGGAAAATTCTTCAGGATTTTTTCTAAATTTCAGTTTCGAAATCATCAAATGGGAGGCTGATGTTTACCTTCGTTATCATTTCACCCTGCAATAATGACGATCACGAAAACAAGAACACAAAGGAATGAAGGTTTATTGAGAGATAATATCGACACAAGAAGGCTCTCTCTCTCTCTCTCTCTCTCTCTCTCTCTCTCTCTCTCTCTCTCTCTCTCTCTCTCTCTCTCTGTTATAGCTGGGTGGAAATCGATCCGGACAATGGACTTGCATACGCAAATAGTTTACCCCGAAGCTTCGGGAGGCTGTAATTCTAATCGAAAGGTAATATCAAGGTGAGACGTCTCTTACTTTCAGATAAGATGAGGATTGATCAACTAATGGGAGTCTTAATCAATACGCGTTCCCACACAAGGCAAGAAGAGGTTAAGATAATTTTTATCTGCTTTAGTTCTTAACATTTTTGTGACTTCCCATTACTTTATATAATCTTGATTTCTCAAAATTCTAGTACTTTAACATATTGCTTAGGATGCCACTTTGGTCCACCACTGTGGTTTCCAAAAGAAAACAAAACTCTAAACAAAACAAATATTTTTAAAACAAGCCAGAACCGTACTTCTGCTTCCTTAGACACACAGCAGCTCAAGACTAGAGGAATATGATGTTTTATTTCTCTCTTTTCCATGGCGCATACGCTTTCTGAAGCCTTTCCCATGAACAATTTCTCCATATCAAAGTGAGGGGAATGGGGGTAATGATAAAATAAACCTGACTACTAGACCGGATTAAAAACACCAAGCTAAAATATCACGGTTATGTTGGTAAAAAGCGGACATCAATTATATGACAAGTCAGCTGGAACATTTAGGCCATGCGCTATCTGGCCGTTTTGCTGGTTAGTTTTATTTTTTAGTTTATGTGAGAGATTAAATGTGAAAATCATAGATGTAAATGTGTTTTTGCAGGTGCAAATTTCATAAACACCTCTCTGTAAGTTTTTATCAGTTTTATTTTATAACACGGGAAGGGACGCGACTGCATTACTACTTGTCCAGAGGGTGACATTAATCGTTTTCCTAGTTTGAATTATGCAAGGTTCAAATATGACTGTAATGAGCTCCACTTATCTGGGTTTATTTCATTTTATTTAATAATCATAATCTTTGAGTTATTCATAAATGTACATCAGAGCTGCAATTAATTGCCCTTAGAGAAGTGATGGGATTATCTTAGATTCATTTTCCTCACAAATAAATTGCTTTGCGTATGTTGGATAATTACATCTGGAAATAGGTTTCTACTGGACAACAGGATGCAACACAACTTTCGGGGTGAGAGACGGGGGAACTACTTCCGACCAGGCAAGAAAAAAAAAAAAAGTCACCTGGAAAGCCTGAACCCTTCCACAAAAGTTCTACCCAACTTTGTGACTAACCAAGAGACCCATTGAAGCAGTGAATTCGAATTAGTCCTCGCAGTGACCATTTACTGCATATATATATATATATATATATATATATATATATATATATATATATATATATATATATATATATATATATATATATATATATATATATATGCAACAGGAGAATTCCGTGTGAAAGCGGAGTGGAATAATGAACAGGTAGACCAGTACCTGAGGAAACAAAAGTCTTTCAAGTTCAAAGACACGGTGCCCAAAGACCTACAGTCA
Organism: Macrobrachium rosenbergii; assembly: GCA_039081455.1. Classification (NCBI taxonomy): domain Eukaryota; kingdom Metazoa; phylum Arthropoda; class Malacostraca; order Decapoda; family Palaemonidae; genus Macrobrachium; species Macrobrachium rosenbergii. The sequence continues at coordinate 2,540 of JANJGK010007757.1, forward strand.
TTTGTAGTCTATAAGTATGCATGTAGTTGCTGTAATGCAACTTATATTGGTAAATCAAAGCGCCATTTTTGGGTCCGTGCCTTTGAATACCTAAGCCGATCAATTAGAACAACGAGGCCACTTAACAAACAAGCATTTAGTGCCACTCGTGAGCATTCCCTTCGGCACGAACATCTCTGAGTATAGATTCTTTTACTACATTGGCCAGTCGGTCTAGCGACGTGGAGCTAACCACAATTGACACATTATATACGATCAGAGAATAACCATCACTGTAATAATGAACGGTCTGTTGAGTTGCTTTGCTTTTAATTCTGTTTTTATCTTCTGTAACAATCTTTGTATTTGCCTTTTTTCCTCTCTTGAGTCTTGCTTTTATTGGTTAAACGGTACTGTTCAGTTTTAATTCTTGGTAGTTAGTTCTGATTAAACCAAATAATAAGAAAATACCTTTGTCTCCTAAAGTAATAATAAAACCAATAGAAACAGATACCCAGAACATCAAAGAAATAGTAGAGGAACAAACTATTGACAAAAATGATTATGTGATGGGAGAAGAGATTACCCCATCACCAACAATAGGTACAGCAAGAGTAAATGAAAAAACGACACACGAAAACACATGTGGATGTAATGAATGCTTCATTGAACTGTGCAACAAAAATGAAAGCATAACAAAAGACAGTTTAACAAACACTATACGAAATTTTATAAGTTACAGAAATAAAGAAACTACTAGTTTGGACACTCACGAAAAGGGCTGTATGTGCATTGGACACATAATGTCTTATAAAGAAAAACAAATAAATATTGTAAATAGGATTTTAGAAAAAATGCAGATTGATGATCCACAAAAAGAAAATAACACTTGAACACACTAACGTTATACTTTCAATAATTATATTATACAATGGAACGTAAATGGTCTACAGACCAGATTACATTTGGGAGAAATACAACGATTACTAAAGGAATATGAGCCAATGATAATATGTTTACAACATGTCAACAAAACAATACCAACAATAGGTAAATATACCTTAGTATCTACATCTAGAGAAGAAGAAGGAAATTTAGGTACTGCTATATATGTACATAACAAAGTATGTTATGACATAGTACCTGTAAATTTTACTGACATGCAAATATCAAGTGTTAAAATACGAATAAAAAATGATAATTACATAATTTATAACTTATATAACCAACCTAATAAAAGTTACGATATTGATAAACTTAAAGATTTACTTAACAATACCAAGGAACCTACATTAATAGTAGGTGATTTTAACGCCCACAACCCAATATGGGACTGTCATTGTACAAACTCAAATAGAATAGGTAGTAAAATAGAAGAGTTCATGGATTCCAACAACATGTGCTGTATAAATGATGACGAAATTAGCACATATTTTTCAAAAACACATGGAACATTTTCCTCAGTAGACTTAACTTTATGTACAACAAGCATAGTTGACAGATTGGATTGGAATACAGTTGATGACTTGCACACCAGTGATCATTTCCCAATATTAATTTCCTTACTGCAAAATAATCCTGCAAAACATGTCCCTCACTATAACATCTATAAAGCAGATTGGGAGCGATATGAAATGCACACTAGAAATATCCCACAGTTTGAATATTTAAAAGATCATAATGAAACTAATAAATTTCTTGTTGATTTTATTAAAAATGCTGCTGATAAAGCAATACCAAAGTCAAAACCCCATCCAACAAAACACAAAGTTCCCTGGTGGTCTGATGAGTTAACAGAATTAATAAATATGAAACACTCAATAGGGAGACGATTAGATAATTTGAATAGAAAGTTCAATAAAATGAATAAAACATTACCGATATTAGAAAGAACTTTACAAAAAATGACTGTATTATTACTAGAAATTGATACATTAAAACCTGTATACAACAAATTATCTGCAAAATTTAAAAAAGAAGTAATTCAAGGAAGAATCATTTCATGGAGGAAATACGTATCAGATCTCTCTAATAATACTCCCATACAAAAAATATGGGAAAAATTCAGGAAAATAAATGGTACCCATGTCAAACCACCTAGACATGCCATATTAAAAGATGGGAAAAGAACACTTGATCCAAAAGAAATAAGTAATATAATGGGAGAAAATTTAGCAAATGTAAGTAGTGATAAGAATTTAGATGAACACTTCCGCACAAAAAAAAATAAAATAGAATTAATGACAATAAATTTTGAAACAATTGAAGATATATATTATAATAGAAAATTTAGTATGTCAGAGATGGAATATGCTCTCTAGAAACAGCAATAAATCTGCTCCTGGAGGTGACAATATTTGTTTTGAGATGATCTGCCACTTAGCACCTTTGGCAAAGTCATACTTATTAGAGTTTTATAATCATTTATGGCTTCGAAATTTATTTCCAGATGATTGGCGTAAAGCTATAATAATTCCAATCC
>JANJGK010007757.1:10000-12500 GCA_039081455.1 Macrobrachium rosenbergii
ATCTCATTAGCAATGCAAAGTGACCTTCCCTCGGGCTACCATTTTGCCTCCACAGTAAAAACATTTCTAGTGAATGTGTATACAGATCTTTAACCAAGTCATTCCAGCCAGGTATATTACGAGAGGTACCTTGGGAAATCTAAAGGTATTGCTGCTGGAGGCAAGCATAGCCGATATTATATTCGAATAGAATTCTTTCAGATCTCTTCTATGGTGGTCATTTGTACATTTTGGGTTAGTGCAAGTAAGAGCACCTGCCGGTTGAGCTATTGACTGCAACCCATTTTCTGTGGTCACCCTAAAGAATCTGGTTGTCTGTTGGTTTTTAAAATCCCAGTTAACAACAGGTAGGCGACCAGTTAGGGGGTTCATGGTAGGGAGGGATGGGGTATTGAATGACACCTGTAAGGGGATGTGATCGTAGCCTGTTGCAAGATCGTAGCGAACGATGCAGGTCACAACTGAATCATGAAGGTGTGGAGACTTAATGCAGTGGCCCAGCCAGGAGGTTGTATTTGTATTCGTTCTATTTAGTACATAGGTATAGGAAGAGGGAGGGAGGAGCATTACATCGCTAATTTGAAGAGCGTGATTTTGACAGAGCGAGGAAGTTTGTTATAAAATTGCTTTGTGGGATGAAAATTAAAGTTCCCAGTTATACAAATATGATCAGCAGTAGAATCGTGAATAATGTTGTGTAACTCACCTAGGATCTTGCAGTATTGATCAAAATTATTGTTATTTTTCCAGGGCATATAAACATTAATTATTAGGATCTTCGAGTTCTCTGCTGTCACTAGATGACCCAGCAATCTATAGGTTACACATTCACTATATTACCTCACGATCTGTGCACAGGAAAGAAAGGCCCCTTTTCTGGCGACCGGTTACGATGCGATCTGTAACTTGCATCTATGAAGTCGAGAAAGCTCCGAGGTCTTCATGCACTGAATCGCAGATGACAAGGTCATGTGGCCATAGGACCGTTTCTTACAATGCAATGGTGCCTTTGAAGTATTGCAGAAAATGTTCAAGAGAGTGGCATTTCTGAAAAAAAAAAAATTTCAGTAATTATGGATTGGATATACCATCTCTCTGAAGCTCCAATAACCATATTTTTTTTCCATACTCCTACTTATTATTTCATAAAAGTTGGACAGTCACGTAGAAGAAGCCAAATGTTCATTAATAATGAACATTTGGCTTCTTCTACATGAATGTCCAACTTTTATGAATAATAAGTAGGAGTCTGGAAAAAAAATATAGTTATTGGAGCTTCAGAGAGATGGTATATCCAATCCATAATTTGGTACTACATATAGCCGTAATAATATTCCCCTCAGTGGCAGTGAAGCTCCTTTATGGGACAAAACATTATGTTTATGTGAACGTATCTTGTAATATCTTCTACTATAAGGTTAACATATATGCCTCGATGAGGTAAAAATAATACTGTGGGATACCTATTTGTGTTATCATTGTGAAAATCTAAGAACAAAGCATTCATGTAACTTATCAAGTTAAAAACAAAAAATCCAAAGAACGAAAGATGATATATCTCCCAGTTCACCAAAATCGTCATTCTTAGCCACAAGAAAAAAGAAATTTGTTTCCTATCATATTTTCAAGGAAAAAAAAAACTAAGAAAATCAAAGGAAGAATGTCAACGGGAAAGTAAACAGAAAAACTTTCAGGTTTCCCATTAGAGCAAAAGTTCCGAGTTACATTAGACAGACATTGATAAACTGAGCTCCAAAAGGAACATCCCAAAGGGACAGGTTTCCACATTTCCAGAAAAAAACTGCTTTTAAGAAATACCTGACAGAACAAGGGAACATGCCTTAATTGAATACGTGACTGGAAATAAAATGATAATAGAATCACGTTAGATATATTATGGGTATGTGAAAACTATTATAGACGTCAAATAAATCACTGAGTATTAGGAAGTTGTCAGCGTCAGTATTACTTACATCTTAATAATTCTACGAAGAAAGGCTATCAGTTACGGGTAGTCCTCTCTCTCTCTCTCTCTCTCTCTCTCTCTCTCTCTCTCTCTCTCTCCTCTCTCTCCTCTCTCTCTCTCTCTCTATATATATATATATATATATATATATATATATATATATATATATATATATATGTATATATATATATACATATACATATACTTCATAAGTAAGTAAAGGCGCAACCGCAACATTTAAATTCCTCCAATCTCAGGTGACTTAATCGGTAGAATAAGTAACCCTGTAGGAGGTAAACTGACTGAGGGGTTAGCAAACATGGTAAGAATCTTGAGGCTAGCCTTTAAAGTCATTATATATCACAACTGCTGTGGAAATGGCCAATGGCCACTTCTACTATAGAACGCGAAGGAAATGTAAAAGTATCAAAGTTTTTCACAACAATTTATAACAACTTCCGTAAACTCCGACTGATCGTATTTCTTGGAAGTGGTCAGTCAGGGTCTTTGCCCTTGGGACGGCTCCTCTCTTGA
>JANJGK010007757.1:20000-29643 GCA_039081455.1 Macrobrachium rosenbergii
TTCACCAAACCTCTCTGCAATCTGTCCGTGATTTCAGGTTCCCCGGCGGATACAGTGAAGAGGTTCGTGAAAGGGCTTGCACCAGTGTCTGGTGCGTATACATTCAGAACAGACACAGAATTAAAGCTTTGTGAAAGAAATACAAAAATGCAGAAAAAATGCACCAATTGATAAACAAATCAAATAACTTATAGATGAATGACGTTAACAAAGATCGATTTTAGAAATCGAACAATAATTTTACAAATCAGAAAATAAAAGAAAAGGAAAGTATAATACTAATGAAATAAATTATGATTCATAAAATTAATAGCTTGGCGGGTTAGAAAATATCCTGAAAAGTCAATAAGGCAAAAGAATGAATATGAAAAAACAAATAAAAAATATGAAATATCGAGAAATTCCAGGAAACGGAAAGAGGACAGAAAAGCGAAGAGAGAAGTCATCTGGAAGTGACTAGGAAACGAAATTAATGAAAATAAACACTTGACGTTATCTGTACGAAAATGGGATCTCGAAACGCAGATTAGGCACTGAAGCAACAAAAATGAGCCTCGGAAAGTGAATAGAGATCACAGAAAATACCTGTCAATAAAACCATAACAAACAGCAATGAAAGTCATAGGACCGGAAAATTAGAAGAAAGTCATTTTAAAACTGCCATTAAAATCCCATGAAAGTAAAACAACAGAAATGGAAGCGAAAAAACTGAAAGAGGTTTTTGTGCTTTGACTCTGCGAATGAAATCGCCGAAACAAAGAAATGTTGCGGAAATACGAATTTGCCCCACTATGAATATGAGGAAAAATGAAGTTAATAATTTTGATCATGCTCTGGAATTCTTTATTTCTCAAGTATTTCCATTAAAGTACACCGCTATCCCTTCTCCCAAATGGTGTCCCACTCCTCTCTACCATTCCTTATCTAGTGCCCAGTGGGCAAGAGGGCTGCTCAAGACATTAGGATCTAGTCCGTTGTCCCCTGCACTAAAACTAGTAGAGTAATGAATGACCTGTGAAAGATGACCAAATTCGTTCTCCAAAACTTTAGCACCAAAAAAACGGTGAAATATTACGTCACAACAGAAGATTCTCAACAGGTCTTTTTGTGAGGATGTAGTAAGGTAAAAAAAAAAAAAACAAAAAAAAAAAACAGAAACAGAAAGTCCTATGAAATGCATCAAGGAAAGATATCTACTTTTAATCATTATCCTTTTTCAGTGGTAGAAAATTTATTTAATGATGATATTTTATGATATTTCATACTTTACGTATCTATACAATGGTATTTATAATATGTTATATTTAACATGTAGGATTAATTAGGAAATAATTTTTCTGTGTAGTTATTGACATTCAATAACACACTGTATTCAACTCTGTTTTTAGATCATTGAAATTTCATGAGAATAAAAAAGGTCTTTAAAGATTAGAGGTGTCATTTAATACCGTTGAATATTTTTATATTCAGATGATTTAATTCTATAACAATGGAAACAAAAAAAATTCTTTAGATTGTAATCATTTTATGGAACTGACCCTTACTTTTATTACGGAAAAAAATATTTTTATTTATAAAATAAAGTAATTTAATTCTTTAAAAGAATCTATATACATATTTCATATGAGCTATGTCATCTCATATTTATGGAAAAATCGTTAAAAGTTGACGAGTGAGCAACATATTTCCAGAAGGGTCATGAAAGTGGAAAACTCTTTAGAGTTTTTTCAGGGAATGAGAAAGAGAAACAGAAAATTGTACGAAAATAGAATTGTGAAATTAAGCGAAGAATTAATTACCTCTAATGTACCTTTACAAAAACCCGTATCGCTAACTCTAGTGAAGAAGGCAAAAAATAAATAAATAAATAAATAAATAAATAAATAAATAAATAAATAAATAAATAAAATAAATAAAATAAAATAAAATAAAAATAAAATTAAATTAAATTAAATAAAAAATGCTATAAATAGAAATAAAGATTAAATTTTGCTGAATCTCGATGATCTAACAGAGCAAATGAGGGCTTCACGTGTGTTATGAGAATTAATATGAAAACTGGAAATCGCAAAAATGCAGTCAAATTACACGAAAGGCGCTAACATGACATTAGAAAACGGAAACAAAAACAAATAAAAGGTTTGATACAATTTTAAAAGTAAAAGGCATGAAATTTAAATAGTATTATGGGAAATGCTTTCAATTTTTTATTTAAAGTGCAGTACTCGTATGAGAGTAACTTGTGCACTCATTCTACCCTGAGATTAATTTACAATTAAAATTGTATCAATTTACAAATTGATACAATTTCAAAAGTAAAAGGCATGAAATTTAAATAGTAGTAAGGGAAATGCTTTCAATTTTTTATTTAAGCTGCAGCACTTGTATGAGAGTAATTTGTGCACTCATTCTACCCTGAGATTACTTTACAGTGTAAAAGAATAGAAACCACTTATGACGAACAGGTAGTACAGGCTAACTTTTTTCACAAGATGAAACTTTCTATTCCTTTACAGCCTAAAATACATTCATCTAAAATTAAAAATGAAAAAGGAGAGAACATTGTTGATCGGCGTTCAGCCGCTTTTAATTAAAAAGAAAAAGTTACGGAAAGAGAAAAAAAAAAATTTATATGCATTGAACTAGACATTTTTCACCTCTTTCTGAAGTCAAAAGATGAAATCGAATAATTATCAGTGTCAAGTGAGTCAAAGATATTAGGGAATCTCGAAGTCATGTGAACGAACAGCATTATTCAATTGTCTTTTATTTCCTGACTACTAAAATTTGAGGTGTTCTTGCCTTTCTTAAAAACCCTTCATTACTGAGGAAAATTCTTTGTTACCTGTCTGACACTCAGAATATATTAGAGCCTTTATTAATAGGCCCTGCACACTGCATTGCAGTTACTTTATTTGTGGCATTTCCATATCTAGAATTGTTCCACATACAGAAGAATCGACATGGAGGTTCTCGATCGCAGTTTGGAGACGTTACCTGAACTTTTTGTTTTACCAAAGATAAAAAGAGAAGGAGTAAGTGTGTAAGCATTTGTGAGAGGGAAAAGTCGTGACTTGTTTTCAAGCTGTTTTTTATATATATGCATCTATTGGTCAACTTGCTCTCATTAAATGTTTTACGGTAAGTGAAAGCACCCCTGATCATATATATGTATATATACTATATATATATATATATATATAATTATATATATATATATATATATATATACTATATATATATATATATATATATATATATATATATATATTATATTGTTACAGACTGGGGGATTTGGGGGTAAAGGAGTTTATGGAAATTACGTTTTACGACTGCCTAAGTGATGAGGGGTCCCCAGACTGTAAACAGAAAAGATGACTGTATGCCTTTACTGCTTGGAAGGTTGTAAAATTGGAATCAGAAATCTCTTTACGTTAACAGAAGTTTATTTACAGAAACAAGGGGTAAGAAAATGGTGTACAAGGCAAAAACTCCCCTCAAAGCTATGCTAATATGATATGTTCCCTAATAACAGTTACAAATCCCTTCTCAAGGGTAACAGGAATAAATGAAGTGATACAGTTGGGCTGATCCTGGGTGCAGTGTAAGGGGTTTGGCTATCTGACGAAATATCCGAGTTCAGCTTGAGCAATGCAAGGCAGCCATGTACAGTTTATCTTGGCATGGACAGATGCTGGGCTGGAATGGGATTCTGGAATAGAGTTCCAGGTTAACACACACACACAATAATGTACAAAGAGAGATTCCCCCCATAAAAGCATTGCACAAATGCACGTTCTTAAAATCTAAACATTACGTAGCCCAGATTATAAATATGAGAAAACACTTAATCACAGGCTTGGAATTGGGGTGGATTGGACTTTTGAAACAAGGAACATGTGCTCGCCGTCACACAAAGGGGGAAGCTTTGGAGAGGAAGGGTTTAAGCTTGAAATTAAATGAGAGAAATGGAAGGAAGTTATTGAAGAGAGACAGAAGGTGACTGATGCCAAATTCACTCTTGGCTTACCTGTTTCAGACAAATATTTGAGCTCCAAAATACCACGTCTCGGGCTTACGATCATGAAGTTTGAGCCGTCACCTGAGGCAGATGTGGCTGGGCAGGGTGGCTGGACAGAGTCTGCCCGATTGTTTTCTGGAGTGGTGGCGTCGGGCATCGGAGCACTAGGCCTCACCTAAAAGCGAATTCCTTGGTAGTAAGATGATCAAAGGAATGGGGGTATTAAGGATAATAAGCCTAAGGTTTAAGGTGCTAGCTCCTCCACCCGAGTGGTTTACGCCCTAACGTCCTATTTCCTCCCTGAGCCTACTTTGAAAACATTACCCCAAAAGGGAGGGAAATCTAAGTGTGAGTGGGTAGCAGGGGGGTTGAAGGAAGGGTATATATTGTGTAGTAGGCCAGGCATTTCCTGAGGGATACATATGGCATGCGTCCTGGGTTCAATATAAGTAGAAAACATCTTCGTTCCGCCATATTGGCGCGATTATAAGTTAACTGAGATGATGGATTTTCACTAGAAATTAACTAGACGGCATTTAACTAGGAGGGAGGAATGTAAATCTTTGACAATATATATATATATATAATATATATATAGTATATATATATATATATATATATATATATATATATATATATATATATATATATATATATATATATATATATAATATATATATATATATATGTATATATATATATATATATATATATATATATATATTATATATATATATATATATATATATATATATATATAATATATATATATATATTATATATATATATATATATATATAATATATATATATATATATATATATATATATATATATATATAGTATAGTATATATATATATATATACTATATATATATATATATTATATAGTATATATATATATATATACTATATATATATATATATATATATATATATATATATATATATATATATATATATATATATATATATATATATATATATATATATATATATATATATATTATATATACTGTATATATATATATACATATATATATATATATATATACATATATATATATATATATATATATACTATATATATATATATATATATATATATATATATATATACTATATATATATATATATTATATATATATATATATATATATATATATATATATATATATTATATATATATATATATATATATATATATATATATATATACATATATATACATATATTATATATATATATATATATATATATACTATATATATATATACATATATATATACATATATATATACTATATATATATATATATATATATATACTATATATATATATATATATATTCTAGTTGATAATATGCATCCCACTCAGAGCAATCGCTAATTCATATACCCAAGCACCCGGTATTGAAATGAAAGCTCACCATTCTAGACGTTAGACATACGTGATAACTCAAATAATGGGGCATTTTTCGCTTGTCGCCAACATCACTGAAATCCCAGTAGAAACTGAAATGACGACATCCGGATTATCACAACGACTCTGGCATCAAAACAGCATGTCACAATTAAAACTCACATGGTATCAGTTTTTAGTCAAGTAGATATAATACGCCAACACCTACCGTGTTAATGTCGGGAAAATAATGAATTCCCACTTCGGGGGGCGTCATTGCGACTCTCCTCTTGTGGCGAAGTCATCCCCTTGAGCTTCCCACATGCCCGGATAAAAAGGAAGGGATGAGCAAAGTGTTAAGCGCCTGGCTCGCAAACGAAATAAACAAACACAAAAACTAACAATAAACTTTGGGAGTCTGATGAGATTACCACTGAGTCACTTGTTTTTAGTAAGTGAAGAGTCACGTCATGCACAGGACTGACACTCCCTTACTGGGGTGATGTTGAATTTGTGAATAATAACATTTCGTATTACAGTTTCCAGCAAACTTTTCCTTATGCAAGTTTCCCCTTTTACCTGAAATCCTGCTTCCTATATCCGTCCCTGACTGGGCCCTAGAGGTCATTCAGAGGTGAAACGGAAAATTGACGGTTAAGGGTTTGAAAGGTGTAACAGGAGGAAAACCTTGCAGTTGCACTATGAATCAATTGTTAAGAGAGGGTGGAACGTAAGATGGAAGGAAGGGAATATGAAAGGAGGTACAGTAAAAGGAACGAAAAGGGTCGCAGCTAGGGGACGACGGCACGCTGCAAACGACCTTAAGTAATGCCTGCAGTGCACCGCATGAGGTGCAATGACGGCACTATCCCCCATCATCCCATTTTTGCCCCTCTTTTACATACCAGTAACTAATTCGTCAAAAGGTCCTGCATGATAATACAAATACCGCCCTTCGCACTAGATTGTTTTTTCGAAGTTAAATTTGGCAAAACTAGCATTGCTGAAATACTGTTCTGTCGTTCGGTTTCGAGGTTTTAATATTTCGGCCATACCAAAAAGAAAAAAAAAAAAAAATGGTGCTAACGAACCAAATTCTCTATTCTGTATGCGATTCACGAGTGGTTATGGAAAGGCAGAAAAATTTCTTTCATCAATTTCCATAATTACTTATAAAAAAAAGACTTCATGGTACTCTGCATTCTCTTTTTGTCCCATTCATCAAAACTGAACGTTCGCAACCCCAGCTAAAATGAGTCTGTTATGCACGCGAAAACTCTGTAATCATCCTTTTGACATTACGCTGCCTAATTACCCTAGTGATGTGTCAAGAGTGATTACTTCATCGGCGTCTCTGGTAGTGAATTCTAATACAAAAACAGGACCTTCTTTACCAGCTGCCGCTGCCCGACTGTCTGCCCGACTGATATAATTTCCCACAAGGGAGAAGTCCCGTTTTGAATTCCCTAGTGAAAAAGAAGCAATGTGACTTAAGTACTGAGAGTCCATCGAGTGGTGATGATCGCAGCTATAGGTAATGTGTATGTGTATGTGTGTGTGTGTGTGAGTGTGTGAGAGAGATGAGAGAGAGAGAGAGAGAGAGAGAGAGAGAGAGAGAGAGAGAGAGAGATTATCGAAGCACGATTTTAAAAAAGTTGAGGAGGACACCTCTCTCTCTCTCTCTCTCTCTCTCTCTCTCTCTCTCTCTCTCTCTCTCCATTCTTGCTCATTTTCTCTTCACCTTTGCGCTGTTCAACTGTTGTTCAATAATATATTGTAATTTCTCTGCAGCTGTAACAGACATTCGCATAGTCCTGTTGACTTCACTCAAGCAAATAAAGTTTCATTCATGCCTGAATTAATTTCCTTATTTGTATTCATTTTGTTGCTTGGTCATCACAGGGTCGTTCATCAGTGCGTGTATTTTTTTTTCTCTCTGCATGCATGTTCGTTCGTTTATTATTCATTGCTCTATATATTTTTATTTTATTTCGAACGGGAATGGATTATTACATATACTGCATATTTTTGTCATATTCTTTATATATCACTTTTGTGAAATAACTATTCATAAAAAAAGGTAAAGTGAAATTCAATAACTTTGGAATTCGACTGCCTCAAATTGTGTAGATCAAAACGGATAGTTTTATTAAATTTGCAAGCGCAAAGCTCAATTGAATAGACTGAACACTGAAAACACAGTTATAATGTATTACAGTTCCAGTGTGGTTTACCTGCAGGTTGATAGATACAGATTTTTCTCTTGAATATCGTTATTTATTTCCACAGTGAACTACCGCAACATAGAAGACTCGTGTGCAAAGAAGAAGATAACGAGAGAAAAGATGAATAACTATATAATAAACATACGTTTAAAAACATTTTAAATGGCATATTGCATATCCCTTAATCTTATCTTTAGTATCAAGTTCTGTAGAGTGACTTTTCTACCTTAAGATTACATGATGACTGAATACTAAGGGTGAGTTGAATTGAGAACATTTTTGACAGTTTGTAAGAAAACATGAAAAATAACAGAGCCGAAGTCTTCAGCACTGGAACTCAGATACAAAGTGAAACCTTAGTCGAAAGAAACTGTAGTCTCCATAAGTTGTTATACATTTTTATTTAATAAATCAAGCCCATTAAACGGAAATGGGTATTTTTATATGTACGTGTAAATAGTGATCGTAGTGTACCAGTGATATTCTGTTCGTAAAGAGACTGTTCGAGGAAACAAATTACGGAAGACTACACCTGCACCTCAGAAGATTAGAAATGCTGGAGAAACAGACTCGTTAATCTGTAATGGTCCACCTCGAGTAAGGCGCAGCAAAGAAGTGGAGATATATATAAAAAAGTGAAGATATGAAAAGATGCACACAAACTGAGAAAAATGCGAGGTAGATGAAACAAATTACCCGAATAGCCATTCCTAAACCTGAACAATCATTCCTAACCAAAACTGACTAGAAATGAGACGATAGTAGGAATTTGTTCCAGGGAAACCTCAAAAGAGGTAGTCTCCAGGATGTAAAATAGGTAGAAGAAACTATTATAAAAGTAACTAGCAAAAATGAAAATCAAGTTTTATTTAACAAAGGGAGGCTATGAACATATTACGAAATTCTTTGGTAAGCTGTACTCTATAGAAAATATGCCAATCCTTTAGAGGTGAAGAAGAAAAAGAATAACGAAGTAGGGGAGAAAGTGATACAGGTGGAAACTGGAGACTTATTAGGGATAAATTTGAAAACTTCCTGGATGAAATTTTATATTCTAGGGAAAATCAAAAGCAGAAGGGAAGCGTATTCAGTAAATGGATATCAGTATAGAATTTATATAAAAAAAAAGCTTAAAGCCAGTGTAGTCAAATCGAAATGAGAGATCTTCTTTAAATATTACTGAATATAGTAAGAGAATTCAAAATTAAATACAGCAAGATTTGAATGTTGTAGTTAGTACTTTGTGAACGTTGTAAAAGTGATTATTCAAGGTGTACGATGGTAAATCAAAATCTGAATGCTGGAAAAGCATGAGAAGTTCTTTTTTGGAATTAATAGTGGAGTTCGGCAGTACATCAATGAGAAAAGCTCCAAAAATATCTCATAAAAATTATTGCTAATACACTTATTTAACAAGTTTCAAAAGTTGCATGTGAATTTTTGATTTAGGAAGTAAAACTGAGAACTGAAGACCTAATGGGAGGAGAACAGGGTCGTCTCTGTGAGTGTTTGATCAACTGTATTTATGGAAAACTGGAGGTGCTGATAAAGTGTGATGTAGAAATAATCACAAGTAAAGTTCGTGATATTAAAGCCTGGATTAGAATAAATGACGGAAAGACCACAAGGTTGATGCGTACTTGGATAGTAGACAATAGTGTCCTATGAATCCTTTGCCGCTCAACAAACAAAGATGACGTAATGCATGAGGTCGTGAGACACGAGGAGTTGTAGGTGTACGTTTGGAACCTGTGAACTGAATGAAATTTTTCAGTGTGAAACAATGTTGACAAATGACAAAGGGGGAAAGTCAGAGATGCTAGTGAGTAAGAGACGGAGTTCGAGAGTAGACAGGAATTAGTAGAATGGAAGCTCGGCCGGCTATTTACAAGTGGACGTTATTTAATATGTGGTGACCAGAAAACATCCAAGAAAAGATTAAGTAAAGCAAAGAAGATTGTGGAATGTTTAGAGGAGCTAAAAGGACGTAGTTATAA
>JANJGK010007758.1:0-2500 GCA_039081455.1 Macrobrachium rosenbergii
CATATGTCAAAGGTTGTTTATGTACTTATATGTCAAAGTTTGCAACCGCATTTGGCAGATCCTTGCTAACATATCGTCATATTATCATTATCATTATTATTATTATTATTATTATGATTATTTAGTTATTAATGAATAAATGAGGAAAGGAAAGTGTGCTTGAGTATAATTTCATTGAGGGAATTCAGAGAGCGTAAGGCCCAGTCTACATAGGTCAAATGTGAGAGAGAGAAACAATTATCTACAGTACAGGTGGTAGAAGCTAAATTTGCTTACTGTAAATATAACAATGAACAGTTTCACGAGAGAGAGAGAGAGAGAGAGAGAGAGAGAGAGAGGAGAGAGAGAGAGAGAGAGAGAGAGAGAGAATTACTTACAGGTCGTATAAGAAATACTATATTTGCTTACGGCAGATATTATGATAAGCATCTTAGACCAGGCCGAATGTGAAAAATACCTCTCCCTTTTTTCTCTCATTCTCTCTTTCACTCTCACCCTTTCACCTAACTCGACACGCAACAATCAACTAACAACCAAGTACATAGACCAAATTTCTGACCAGAGGCATAAAAGCCTTATAGCAGGGAAATAACACAAGGTCAATACCTGAGTCACAAAGCAAGAATCAATTTGATACAGAACTCCAATATTTTCTTTTTTTTTTCCTTTTTGTAATAAAATAAGACTACCTGATTAGCCTAAACCCAGATAAAGATACCGAATTAACAAAAGCTCCCCCTTCCACCTAATGAAAGAAATAACGAAGGAAATAAAGATAGAATTGCAAAGGAAAAAGAGATTACAGAGTCTAATTCACTTCCAAATAGCTAATTCCGAAGAGGAATGGAAATGCATACTGATTTGGTTTGGTGGGAAGTAAATATAAATACGCGCATGCGCGGTCGCACTAACTTTAGAATGCTTTAAAAAAATCGCTGCTGTTTGAACAGCTACCAAAATTTTTATTGTTTCCTTCATTAAATTGAGTTATTAGTTAAAAATTGCAGTCATATATATATATAAATATATATATACATATTTTCCTTCAGAAAGGATAGTTCCGCATGTTATACATACACAGACACAAAATATATATGTGCATATATATATATATATATATATATATATATATATATATATATATTTTGTGTATACTTATTACACATATATACACCAATAATAAAGAATAACAACATATAATGACGAATATACACACCTAATGAGACAGATGTGAAAACAGACAGACAGAAAAAACTTTATCACTTATGGAAAAAAAAATAGATATATTATACCTCTCCCTTTAAGGAACTGTTACAAAATAAGGAAAGAATCAGCAAGACTTCTATATAACACACATCATTTACAAATCCATATGACTCTGAGCAACGCACAACAAACCTTTATATAAATCTAGAAATGACATACGTACAAAACACCTCAAAAGCAACAAAAACTTTTGAGCTGTATTCACATGAAACATACAAAACTTAAATGATGGAAAACATCCCGTTATCATTTTCACGTTGCTAGAACTCGGCCCTACTTCCCCAAGAATGACCAATTGCAAATGGGACATTTTCTCCTCCCAGCTATATATTCATGGATGCACTCGAACTAATGGAGAGAGAGAGAGAGAGAGAGAGAGAGAGAGAGAGAGAGAGATGAATATTTTGCAGGAGTTGGGTAGTTAACACAGGAGATAATCAAACTCAGACAGCAAAACTAAATAAGATTTCCCATGAAAGCAAATGTTCAAAGGAGAGAGAGAGAGAGAGAGAGAGAGAGAGAGAGAGAGAGAGAGAGAGAGAGAGAGAGAGAGAGAGGAGAGAGAGAGAGAGATAATTACGAAACGAGCAAGAAACCTAGTCAAACATTACAAATGAATATAAAAATGATAATTATAAATCTTCGTTTCCAAGAGCACTGCTTTTCCTTGCATGCACAAGAAGCATAAACGTTCTAGCATGCAAGGTGGGCATTATAACAGTCTGGGAACTACGGGGTATAAGTCCAAATACCACAACTACCAATTACAGGCATCAGATTGTAGAGACTTGTTCCAAACACGGACGGAAAAAGTTACTGGCTAAGTAATGACATCTGACCTTTGTTTAACAAACCCCGTTAAATACAGCTAGATGGTCCACGTGACCAAATATTCTCGGGCATTAAAGTTCGCTTAATGAGGACAAACAACCCAGGTCACGTGCCTTCACGTGCTTGAGAAGTCGTCACTGAAATTATTTTATTTTTTTTTTATAAAACTAAGAGCCTCTGGTATCAGTAATACGTACACAACCATTCAAGAGTATTTTTCACTTTTACGTACACAACAATTCAAGAGTTCAGTAATGGCCTTATTGCACTCTCTTGCACCATCTACCTGTTTGTTTCTTAACCACGAACAAGTAATGACGTCACTGAGAATCTCCTACAAACAGGACCTCGTCGAGGTCACCTTAGGTCATGGCTGGGACATTTTAGATTTCACTCGATCACG
>JANJGK010007758.1:5000-20000 GCA_039081455.1 Macrobrachium rosenbergii
AAGTCAGCTTAATTCAAAGCAGGTTAATTTATCTTTTCGTCTGAATATCTCTCCCTACCTTGGTCGTCATCTGAGAACTTCTTAATCAAGTCTGATTTCATATTTATTGTCGTCACGATTGATTAATCCCGGTATCTAGCGTCGCAACGACCTTTTAACATTTCGTTTGATGGCACATCTACATTGATTGATTTTGTTGTCTTGGTTGAATTGTACCTTATCTTTTTAACCCAAATACTGCCAAATGTTCTTGTCTTCGTCAACTGACTCCCTTTCCATTCCATTCCATTCCCTTCCCTTCTCTCTCTCTCCTCTCTCTCTCTCTCTCTCTCTCTCTCTCTCTCTCTCTCTCTCTCTCAAGTGAATTATCTGAGTGTTTTAATCGGTTCCCATTAGTTTAACTGCAACCATAAATTCACTGTTATGAGATATGTCCAATTTGCTAATTTAGGGAAGAGGGGAACGTAGTCGAGAAACGTGAAAGTGACAAGGGTATATTATCACCATTTTCATTTTCCTGAATAAGACGAGCATGTGAATAATTTCCTTGAATTCTTTAGGGCACAAAACAAGATAGTTTATTCCAATAATGCACTGGAAAGAAACATTGCAGAGTAGAGTTTTATAAAAGCCAGCTCTATTAAGAATATGAATATCAGTCAAGGCATGTATAAACCCCATCTGTTAATTAAAAAAAAGATGGTAGTTCATTCCAATAATGCACTGGAGAGATACATTACAGAATCCAGTTTCATAACAGAAAGCTCTTTTAGAACTATGAAGATCATTCAAGACATGTCTAAACGAAACTCATTAATTTCAAAAGAAATATGCAAGATGTATAAATTGTAAGTAAATAAGAGTATTTGGCCTAAGAAGCTAATGATTTTTTTTTTATTTTACAAATCCTCCCAGTCACTTCCAATCTGTCAGGTGTGTGAATATTTGGTTTTAGTCATCTGTATGTTCGTTTGTACTGTCCATCTAGCATATATATATATATATATATATATATATATATATATATATATATATATATATATATATATATATATATATATATGCCACTATGTATCAGTCCTCTGGAAATGTCTTAGATATAGAGACGAAAATGGTCGGGATTTACTGCCACTGTTTCATATTCCTTGTGATTATATATATATATATATATATATATATATATATATATATATATATATATATATATATATATATATTATATATATATATATATATATATATATATATTATATATATATATATATATATATATATATATATATATATATATATATATATTATAGATATATATTCACAGAATCATATTGCAAATATATATATATATATATATATATATATATATATATATATATATATGCTCTTACAGAGGGACATTTTAAGTGTTCCATTACACATTTTTGAAAATACTATATTTTAAAATCGCCTCGCTCCACAGCTAATGCAAAATGAATGGCCACCACATTCCGTACTGAATATACAAAATATTTTTCCCACAGTAAGCCAAAAAAAATGTTATACCGGATACGGGTATCATTTGCTGATATAAATAAAACACTCACGATTTGAATTTGGTGTCTAATTTTCCGCTAGAGTTAAAATGATGGTTATTTTATTAGCTAATTTCGTCTCTCTAAATTTTCCTAAAATCTGTCGTATCCTTTCGGGACTTATCATGCGACAAATCACTTGCTGGTAATTTGTCAAATTTTCTGGTGGACCGGCGATGGTCAGGAATTAGCAAAAACCGCATTGAACCGCACTGACCAGGAAACACATCTATACTTTTAACGACGCTACCTATTGTTATTTCCCAATAACAATATTCTAAATTTGCGTTTATACATTGAAGAATTTTCTAAGACGTCCCACAACCCTATGCCAACGTGATGTGTTATTAATAACTATTACCTTACGGAAACTGAATTGTAATTATGCCGATTACATACTGCAGGGGGGGAGGGTATTACAATGTACACTGTGCTAAAAATACTTAGCAAAGTTCGCGGAAGTTAACAACGGCGAAACAAAAAAAAAAAAAAAAAATTTAATTGTCCTAAACCTCAGAGGAAGCATTTTAGTTCAAAAAAGGACCCAAAATAACTTTAAGACACTTTCAAAGGAATGAAAGAAACACCACTAGTAGGTGACCAAAAGAAACCCATATTTAGAATGTTCTTTGTGTAAAAAAAAAAACTTAAAATAGTCTTGTATGAAAAAACATGCAAAAATATTCTTGTACGAAAAGATCTGTGTAAATAATTTTTACTTCGTATTAGGAGTAAACAATATGCACCACAAGATATAAAGGCAGATTGAGAAACAGATTAAAATATAAACTTTTATCGAAAAACATAAGATGAAGTTTTAATAGTTGGTGATTATTATAATTATAACTATATATATATGTATGTATCTATATATATATATATATATATATATATATATATATATATATATATATATATATATATATATATATATATATATATATATATATATATGTCTCTCGACTGCCCAGTGGTAAGAAAACACGTCACTGAAGTCTGAGGTCGTTGCTGTTGGTGGTTCGAATCCACCAGGTGACTACCACCTTATCAATTATAACTTCCCTTCGGTATTATTTCCGAGGTTTAGCGAACAGGATATCAAACGACATTTGTAGCTTAATGTTTGTAAATAATAAGTGTCTAGGTGATGTGATAAAAATACAAAATATATATATATATATATATATATATATATATATATATACATATATACATATATATATATATATATATATATATATATATATATATATATATATATATATATATATATATAGATTATATATATATATATATATGTATATATATAATTATATATAATATCTATATAAAACGAACATTCAAAGCTGAAATAAGAGGGAATTTCAAGAGTGGAAAATTCCCTCGGCTGCCCAGCGATCTTTTGCTGGGGTTGTGTGAAACTAACTGGAGGAATCTGTATGAGAGAGAGAGAGAGAGAGAGAGAGAGAGAGAGAGAGAGAGAGAGAGAGAGAGAGAGAGAGAGAGAGAGAGAGATTGCATGAAAGGGAAGACAGTGATGATTAAAAATCTATATATAAACATAAAGGAATAGGTTTACGATACACACACACACACACACACAAACACACACACACACACACACACACACACACAGAGAGAGAGAGAGAGAGAGAGAGAGAGAGAGAGAGAGAGAGAGAGAGAGAGAACAACAAATGCCCTTAATCCTTCCAACTCTCCCCCCCCCCCTCCCCTCTTCCCGGAACCATCTGCATAGATTATAAATTATGCATTGTATAGCCAAACGATTGTCTGATATAGCAACATGTAGCTATGAATGAAATACCTTTATATATATATATATATATATATATATATATATATATATATATATATATATATATATATATATATATATATATATATATATATATATCAAGCTCTTTCTATACTGATAAGGTGAACCACCATAATTAGGACCTTTTGAAATATCTTTATATATATCAAACTACCTTTGTACTGATATACTGAACTGTCATACTAAGACCTGTTTAAGTTATAATCAGTTAAGTTAACAAGAGGGACATTTCAAAGGGTAATTTGTCACTGACCATCGACCATGACATGTCTAAACGAGCGTAAGTACATTAGCCCAGTCCAAACACAGACAAGGTTTGGTCTGTCACAGGGTAAAACATTTGTCAAAACACCTTTGTCATGATAGAGCGCGTAACAGGAAGTTCGTTAATTCAAGCGATGAAGGCAGAGCAGGAAAATCAATATTGCGTGACGGGAAAAGAGATGGAGAAAAAGAACATGCAAATGGGATCTTGAATAATATAACAGGTTATTCTGACCGCTACCACGTCACCTTCGCTAATTTCATTGAGATATTGTATATTTTCGTTCAATATTCTCAAGTAAAACCTTACGACGGGCTAATAACAGTGTGAGTGCCTTATCGTTTCCTTCCCAAGTACTGAGATGAGGAAGGTAGTTGCCCTCTTTCCAGGAATCTTGGTGGGCATTTTTTTTTTTAAATTTGAGGAAGCTTATTTTTGCTAATGAATGCGTTTCATATGAAAGATGCCCATTGCCTGTATGATGTAAACAAGAGAAAAACAGATTATTTAAAGAACAATCAACAGGTGCGTTACCTGATGAGGAAGATGAAAGCTACAATTGAAAGACTGAGCCCTTTGGGAATAAAGAAGCTTTTGGAAAGATGATAGGTTTCTCTCTCTCTCTCTAGAACTGGAAAGTACACTTCAAATCCTGGACCGTTTGGCAATAAAGGTGCTTTCGATAAGATGATATTCTTCACTCTCTCTCTCTCCGGGTTCACTTGCCTGTGACCCTCTAACCTAAATTGTTTCCCCTTATCATCCAATTTCCGTTATCATCGTTTCCCCTTACTCTGTCGCAATTCTCTATTTTCCTCTTCTTTTCCCCCACATGGGACAGTGTCTTCAACTTGCCTTTTTCATTTTTATTTATTTGTGTCTTAATCTCTTCCATTTTTTCCTAGTCGTTATTTGTCCTATCCTTTCTCTTGTCATTATCCTTGTCCTTCACGTGTCTGTATCCTATTGTCCTTGTAGCGTCCTGTACTGACAGGACACTTACAACGCATTTATTTACTGGCGAAACAAATTTGTTTTCTCTTAAACAATATCACTATTTTTCCAATTTACAAAAGGTCTAATGCAGTCTAAGTCATTATTTCGTTTGCTGTTAATTTACGACCGGAATTTAAACAGTGTTTGTAGCTACTTTATTGCTTGGCGTCAGTATACATACATATATGTATTTATGTACTGTACGTATGCATGTATTTTTGTATGTGTATATGTATGTTCAATCCTTAACCCTTTTATAAGTGGTTACCTTACAGGAGGCTCATTCCAAATCTTTTTTTCAGTTGTCTGATTCACCATGAAACGCTTTTTAGGTGAGGGTAGAGGAAAGTAAGATGGAAGAAAGAGATACGAATGGAGGTACAGTAAAAGGAATGAAAGGGGTTGCAGCTAGGGGCCGAAGGGACGCCGCAAAGAACCTTAAGTCATGCCTACAGTGCACCCAGTGAGGTGCACTGAGCTGACGGCACTACTACCCTACGGGGAAAGAGAACTGAACAGTATAAAATTGCACAGGTGAAAATTGCACTTTCACCTGCGCAATTTTATACTCAAATTTTATATTCAAATTCAAATTCAGGTCTCCCTCCCAGTTACTGTTTACTTCATTCATAAACTGTAACTAATATTTATTGATATTTACTAGCCTGCAGTATTATAAAATCTCTCCACAATATCTCTTGTACTTAAGGATTGCCTGAGCGGCTCAAAACGTCTGTTAATCTAAAAAAAATGAAAATATGATTAATGACGTCACGGATCAAGTTGTTTACAGCAAAAATCTCTGACAGGGAACAACAATGCATTATTTACCCGTGGAAAAATTTACGACAAGGAGAGACAGAGAACGCCATTAATTTTGAAGAATAATGGATAATGGATGTCAGAGGGTGAACTTTACTGTCATATTGTTGAAAAATTTTTATGTATAATTTAAATATATTAACGTACATTGTATTTAAAACGTTTGTGTGTCTCATGACCTAAGTCCGTCAGACAAGTTGCTGTTATAAAACTGATAAAAACGTTTCTTTATCCCTGCTTATATTTTTTGTTTGTCGTTATTTCCGCACCTGAAAGTCATTTGTCTAATTCTCGTTGACAAAGCTTAATATATATATATATATATATATATATATATATATATATATATATATATATATATATATATATATATATATATATATATATATATATATATATATATATATATATATATGTATAATATATATATATATATATGTATAATATATATATATATATATATATATAAATAATTATAAATATATGTTTGTGTATATAGATGTATGTATGTATATATACATATATATATAATATATATGCATAAACTTTGTTGAAAAAAGGAGGTGTATCACCAGCTTCAATGGAAGTCTAAAAATAATTCTGAATAAAGGGTAACCCAAACATTAATTACCAGTTGAAATTTATGAAGCCGGACCACAGCAATTAGCAAACCCACCCTATGAATCATGAATATCCCGCGCGTGATTCATCGCGTCAGGTGTGAAAATTTATTTTTACGATACGGAAGCACCGTCAAAAGAAGCCTTTGAAGTTTATCACATGTTGTTGAGTCAATTTAAATTGATAAAAAAATAAAAAATAAATAAATAAAAGATATTCCTATACAATGCCCCTTTCTGTCAACACCAACCCTAGTCCATCCATTTTTCATTTTTGAGATTTTAATCATATAAAAATACTCTCTTTCATTAATTTATTTTTCGGACGCGTCCGCTGGTTTACTGTGATGGTCGAACCACCGTCAAAACACCAGTCTGGTTTTTTTTTTTTCTCACGCGAAGTGGTTTAATGGTTTAGCCGGTTCTATTTCGTGGACAACATTGATGGTCTCAGTTCAGGATCGGTGTCAGTAAATAATTCCCTATTGCTCTGTTGTCAGTGCTGTTTTGTTGTCAGTGTTGTTTTGTTGTCAGTGCTATTTTGCTGTCAGGGCTGTTTTGTTGTCAGTGCTGTTTTGTTGTCAGTGCTATTTTGTTGTCAGTGCTGTTTCGTTGTCAGCGCTGTTTCGTTGTCAGTGCTGTTTTATTATGTGCTGTTTTATTGTCAGTGCTGTTTTGTTGTCAGGGCTACTTTGTTGTCAGTGGTTTTATTTTCAGTGCTATTTTGTTGTCAGTGTTGTTTCGTTGTCAGTGCTGTTTCGTCGTCAGTGCAGTTTTATTGTCAGTGCTCTTTTGTTGTCAGTGCTGTTTTATTATCAGTGCTGTTTTATTGTCAGTGCTGTTTTATTGTCAGTGCTGTTTTGTTGTCAGTGCTGTTTTGTTGTCAGTGCTGTTTTGTTGTCAATGCTGTTTTATTGTCAGTGCTATTTTGTTGTCAGTGCTGTTTTACTGTCAGTGCTATTTTGTTGTCAGTACTGTTTTACTGTCAGTGCTATTTTGTTGTCAGTGCTGTTTTGTTGTCAATGCTGCTTTATTGTCAGTGCTATTTTGTTGTCAGTGCTGTTTTACTGTCAGTGCTATTTTGTTGTCAATGCTATTTTACTGTCAGTGCTATTTTGTTGTCAGTGCTGTTTTACTGTCAGTGCTATTTTGTTGTCAGTGCTGTTTTACTGTCAGTGCTATTTTGTTGTCAGTGCTGTTTTACTGTCAGTGCTATTTTGTTGTCAGTGCTGTTTTACTGTCAGTCCTATTTTGTTGTCAGTGCTGTTTTACTGTCAGTCCTATTTTGTTGTCAGTGCTGTTTTACTGTCAGTCCTATTTTGTTGTCAGTGCTGTTTTGTTGTCAGTGCTGTTTTATTGTCAGTGCTATTTTGTTGTCAGTGCTGTTTTACTGTCAGTGCTATTTTGTTGTCAATGCTGTTTTACTGTCAGTGACAGCTTCATCGCTTGCATTTGGCAACAAATTAGGTTCGACAGGCTTTTTATTTAGTTTATCGCGAAGGGAAATAACTAAAAGGGGAATTTTATAGGTACTGAATAAAATATAAATTTTAATCGTCTGATATTAAAATAGGTAACGTTATTAACCACAAATTGGACGAATTGTTTAGGAAATAAGACGCTGTAACTTATGACCTTCCAGTATTATGGTAGACAGATGTACAGTGAACAGACAGACAGACAGATAAAGAAACAGAGAACGCACGGAAAATCCGATGATCACTTCAAACGACCTTTGTTATTTTTCATTCTCTCTCTCTCTTTCCACCTCTAGAGGCGAACCACAATAATCGACTAGCAACCAGGTATAAAAGCAGTAAAGAAAAGTAGTGAAAAATTAACACTATATAAAAGCAGTAGAAAAATCAACAAATTCTGATTCCTATAACCGATTTACTTCGGCCTCGAACTGCAATTCCCGAGGGATTTAGAAGACGGAAAAATTGGGCGGAATGGCCGTCGGAATGGGCAATTTAAACGGGTCACAAGGCAGTTACAGTCAGGGGTTAACGATCTCTCTCTCTCGGATTTAGTTGTATTGCCCGAAGTCGAATTGCAATGCTTTTAAAAGTGCGACTGCCGACTCTCTCTCTCTCTCTCTTTCTTTACTTTCACCTCGCTGACCCCTCTCTCTCTCTCTCTATCTTAACTTTCTCCTCGCTGACCTCTCTCTCTCTCTCTCTCATTTAAAGAAAATGCCAGTATGGATTTTATCGTCATCCCATTTTATCTTGGAAATGAAGTCTCTCGCTCTCTCCATTTATATAATTCGTCAGTATGCATTATATCGTCAGTTCATTTTTTCTTGGAAGTGAAGTCTGTCTCTCTCTTTTCATTAAAAAAAGGACGTGGCTATTTTGCCGGCTCCGGCAAAATAGCCTCCTAGGGGCTATTTTGCCGGCTCCGGCAAAATAGCCTCCTAAGGGCTATTTTGCCGGCTCCGGCAACATAGCGATTCATATGGCATTTAGCTATTTTGCCGGTTCTAATTACGAGTTTTCATAATTTGGGTGTAACTAGATAAATGATATACATGTAATAAACATCAATAAGCGTTATATTTTCACTCCACTTTACCTCAAACATGATCTCTCAATCTCTCTCTCTCGTCACTCACGTAAGACATCAATATACACTTTATCGTCACTCCACTTTATCTCAGAAATGAATCTCTCTCTCTCTCTTACACAAGGCATCAATATACATTTTATCGTCACTCCATTTCACCTTAGAGATGAAAGCTTCCTGTCTGTCTGCCTCTCAAAATAAAACCCATCAGCCCACTGCAGTTTCATGTCAACAGGAGATAAACTCAGGCACCCAAGCATTTAATCTCCCATGACAGCTGCTCTTATATCTAATTATAACCGTTTTAATTTCCTCCCAACATAAAAATCGTTTATAATATCGTATAATGTCAAGATACAGCCATTATCATTACTAATATGATAACCTATTAGTATACAGGCATGTAAGTATGCGTGTATCCCTTATAATGTATGAATGTATATTCTTAGTCATAATTGGATCGGTGATCACCTTTGGTATACAGGCCCTTGAATATTCACTGGGCTAGGGCGTAGGGCTAGCAACCTCATCCTTTCAGCAGGAACTGGGGCCTGGAATGGTACCCTACCTTCCCGGCACCCTTATAAACAGAAACATATTCGCCATTTTTTGTAAAGTCCCATTATACAGGAAAAAAATAAATTGAAAATTAGTCTTCTGCCATCTTTAACACTTCTTATAGGTCTATTGCTGTTAGAATATATTGCCGCAAATTGCTGTTCGTTCCTGTCATCCTCCTGACAAATGAATCATCTGCACTGATACAGAACGAAGCCATATATACTTTAGTCAGTTACAGTTTCTTCTAGCAATAAACATAGCTATATACTACTGCTCGTTCTGTCATCCTGCTGACAAATGAATCTTCTGTTTTGACAAAGAACAAAGCCATATGTACACGTTGGTCAGTTGCAATACCTTCTATCACTTTACATTGTACAGAATGAAAGCTACCATCAATTACCCAATGGGCAGTTAAGAAACCACTCGCCATCACAACAGCTATCCAAGATTCTCGCAGCTTTTAACACAGCTTTCCCACCCTTATGTCAGGTCAGCCTAAGACTCGAAATCCTTTGATAACTACTACGTGGAGTTACAAGGCTTAGGTAGCGAGTCCTTGCGAGAGATGACATTTAATCCCAATGTTCCTTTTTTTGTTGTTTGTCTAACAAGGTTTGCAGTACGTGTCTTGTAAATGTGAAGTGCGGTGATATTTTGAGTCTGTTGGTTTATTAAAAACTGCTTTTGTTCGGATAAGCTGTTATCAAGTGGGTTTGGTGTTCACGGAATTTCGGCAGGAACAAATGGACATAACCGGTAAGTACAGATGATAATTATCGTATGAAAAGTAATTTGTATTCTTTAAAATAGCAAGAACACTTCCCTTATTTATTCTTCATTTTATTTCAGCTATAATTAAAAAAAATACCCATGAGATTAGAAAAAACAAATCGAAGAAAACCTGTGCGTGACACAGTAATTGGCGTATATAATTATATATACCAGATTCTGCACACCATCGAAATGTTTTGGTGGGAAGATTTCTCCAGTTTAGAGGAATCACCGCTTTTTGATGGTACTTTTTTGACGGGAGCTCTCTCTCTCCCTCCGCTCAACAAATCAGCATAGAATCCTTTGGCTTCTCATGGTGGTTATTCATAAAAGATGGTAAATCTTTTGTTTTCTATGAAACTACGCTGAATATCAAAATTACCATTTCACAGTCTGGAAGTGTATAATTTATATATATATATATATATATATATATATATATATATATATATATATATATATATATATATATATACATACAGTATATAGGCCTCTATATATAAACTCAGTGTTCTTACTTTTGCCACCATGTTCTTTGGAAGCTTGAATTTCAAGTCAATGGCCTCTGTGGGCTTGTTCCACATGAATAGGTTTTATCATCTGAATAATAATAATAATAATAATAATAATAATAATAATAATAATAATAGTTAAAATCTGACATCAAACCGTTAAAATGACAGAAAAACGTTTCCTTATAGAACACAAACATAGGTCTAATATTTATTGCCTCAGCCTACATCCCCCAGTCATATATGACGAACGTATATATAGGTTATGGGATGTGAATGTAAACGATTTGGTTACTATAACCCCACAATCGAGTTCGTATTGATTTCCAGATCCAGCTTTAAAAGGGGATCAAATGAGAATTGTGAAGCACAACGAGGTCCTTTTACCATTGTGAATTCCGTTATGGAAGTTTCCAAAGTCATTTGTATTACAGAAGCCCAGTCAGTGAGTTGTCTTGAAACGAAGCTTTGTAAACGTAATCCGGGGATAATTTTAAATATATTTCTAAAAAAAACGTAATTTTCCAAGAGTTATGACCGTGATAGACCCCTCGTTTCTTAGGTATAATATAAAGGCTTGCAAAGTTCACAACAACTAAGCCAATTCAACATACAATTGCGAAAATTTGCCGACATCTTCAATTAGGGTTAAGAGATAGGCCTAGACTTATGTTTCTACATAAGGCAATTATATGTGGTCTACCCTTGACGTATAGTTATCTACGGGTTTTGGCATAAGTTGGGGTTGAATATGTGGTTAAATGGGAAATAAAAGTTTGTCGTTACTGGAAATATACGATAAGAATATGGAGTAAAAATAAATTTAATTTCAAACACAAAACGAAAGCGAGTGAATGCTTAAACCCTATCTGTGGAGTTAATGAAATGGAAAGTTTCTATGCGATGGCTTGTAAACACGTACAAATATTAAAATATACACCAAAGTGATGCTAAACAATGCAAAACCATTAAAATACCATGACCGTTATAAATGAAAAACGTGATGAGTTAACTAACCGGCATCTTCCAAGATGGCAACTATTCTTGGCGAGGCTATAAACAGGTAGAGGTATTAACGAACCCCAGTACGCAGTACAACGGAGTAATATACTAAAAAATACATTGCCGGTGATATGTAAACATGTAAAATGCTGTAATAGGGACAAAATAAAGCTTAGAACTAAATCGCTTAGTACATTACCCAGGCTAAGGCTTCCATCACTAGCCTAGACGTCACCTCACTCCTCCATCATCTTCCCGCGTTCATTTAACCAGGTTCCTAAAGCGAAGCCAAAGAGAGCACACTATCTTCACACTTAAATGAGCTTTAGAAGCCAAAGAAAGCACACAATCTTCACACTTAAAAAAGTAACGCTACGAGTCGCAAACAGCCCGAAAATAAATGGCGTGACGGATCCAACGACATGACTTTAACGACTGTTGATGTAGTCCGCCAAAACGGCCAAAGTGACCATCGTACTAGGGGGCCAAAAGGTATCATACTTAAAATGTTATCGATTTCTCTAAGTAAAAACTTATTAAACTTAAAATTTAGGTGAGGATAGTGAGATTAATTATAATTATACACAATGATACTGATAATATGCACTAAGACATACGAAAAATTAATGATAATTTAACTTTTCAATGTTACCCGCCATAAACAAGGGCTTCGCTGCTATAAATAGTGGTTAACTGAACGCGGCGTAGGTAACCATTTAGATACCCAGCACATAGATAATTGCTACCGACATATCCATTGTCTTTCTGTAGTGGTATTTTATACATACTTTTATGACTGTAGAAAGCTAAACGTTTTCCTTTTAGTATGAGACTTACTCAACAAGCATTCCGATATTTGAACATTTTCCCGAGCTTTGATTTCGTCCTTGTCGATCTGAAATATGGTGAAATACTAGTCACTTTCGCCTGCTAATTTTTCCTCTCTCTCGCTCTCTCTCTCTCTCTCTGACACACACACACACACACACACAAACAACCCATTTGTTACCAAAATTGTCTGCTATGAGCTAAGCACTTTATTCTCTACTGTGCCAACATAGACCTATTAGATTTGAAAGTTATCTTCTCTGCTACCATAGAACTAAACGAGGGTTCATGGATTGATTATTGATTGATTCAACAGTAAATTATCTGGCGTTACAAGAAGGAAGGTCGTCGAGGGGGAAAGAGAGCGTGCATTCTGTTAAGTAAAAATCACAAAAAATACTATTCCTGATTACTTGGATACTTGAATA
Organism: Macrobrachium rosenbergii; assembly: GCA_039081455.1. NCBI lineage: Eukaryota > Metazoa > Arthropoda > Malacostraca > Decapoda > Palaemonidae > Macrobrachium > Macrobrachium rosenbergii. The sequence continues at coordinate 17,782 of JANJGK010007758.1, forward strand.
CTGAAATTTTTCTTAATTATGATTCCGTTTTGTTTACGGCCCGAGTTTTGAAGTAGAGCTTGCCTATATTGAGACCACCGAAAGAGAAGGTCTGTTTGATTGCCCCCTCACTAAGCTGCGGTGCTTTAGCATAGCCTTAATGCAAATCTGATAACAGATTTGCAAAATTTCAACTGGTGCCCAGTGGCAAGCGTTATGCTCATACAGTGGTTGTATTGATCGAAATTAAAAGAGCAGATTATGATGAAGTTCTCACTCCCTCGAAATCTAGTGAACTTCCCCAACATTTTGACCACTAAAAGATATGTCGCACATAACCTACAAGATTATACGATACTCATTCTGCTGTTTGTTGTTGGAGTATACTGTAATGAACCCTCTTGATAGCGCGAACCATTTCGAAGATAGGTGGCCAATCACCGTGGTTGTCCATTGGGAATGAAAAAGCACTAACTGTCGGCCGGGTTTTATAATTCCCCTTGCAGCTGGGAACCACACAACGGTACGGCATTATGGCGTACGGTATGTTATGTCATTTATCTGTACTCAGTTCCTACAATTAGAAGAGGAAAGATTGTCTTTTAAAGTTTTAATATTTGTACGTATATATATGAGCATCGAAGCAGTACTGCACTGCAATGAGCTCAGGTAAAGTTACGCTAGTTATTGAAATTCCTTCCGTAGGCTCCTGTACCTGTAACCCCTTAGAATACTAGGCCAGTACAAATTTAGGTAGAACTGTATAGTAGCTCCGTGGCGGCGACTGCCTTCTAACTTAACTTTTTCTACAGTTTTTTGATTGCTAATTATGAATTTACGTTTAATTTTTTGGCGCTCGAGTGTAATTAACCTGTAATTAACCCCAGAAGTCCATCCAACAAGGGGTTTCCATACCCGGTCTTCACAAGACAGAGCACGGGTACGTCTGTTTCGAACGGTTCATATATACCCGTCCGACAAGTGCAATAACTTGTTAACGTATGGGTACCCGCCCCCCGCCCAGTACTAAACACGGCAAAGGGACATTCCGTTTGGTCGACAACAGACAGATGCACCGCCAGTATCAGAACCCCTAAAAAAAACCAGTTGAAAAGGTAAAAACAGGCGCGGAGCTAATGTATAGAATTACCCAAATTTATACACTTTAACCAATCTAGGCTCAGTAAGGTAAATGGGTTATCCCTTACATTTGACTACTGTTAATAGTAACTTGCCTATTTCATGATCACTATGCTGTACTTCCACTTGTGATGAATCCATAACCTCTATGTCTGTGCCATTGTAATTCCTGAGGACCTTATCTGAAGGCTCTATCACTAAGTTACGCATCGTATTTGCAATGTTACTACACGCCTTACCTGACGCAGGGCACTTGTCCCAATCATTGCTATAAAATCCCCATTGGGGGTAGTGCCCTTATTTATAAAGGTTCTTTGCTGCGTCACTTCGTCCCCTAGCTGCAACCCCTTTTATTCCGTTTACTGTGCCTCCATTCATACTTGTCCATCTTTCTGCCCATCCTCTCCTAACAATTACTTCATGATGCAACTGAGGTTTTCCCCCCTCTTACACCTTTCAAAACTGCCTATTCTCAATTTCCTTTTCAGCTCTGAATGACTTCACAGGTCCCAGTGCTTGGCCTTTGGCCTAAACTGTATACTCCCACTGATGTAATGATCCTCTTGACCACATCTATAGCATGCTTTGCAAAATTTCTTCCGGGGTTTCTCTGCACTTGCAATAGGTTTACCCTTGTTAGGTATAATAGTTTGATGTGTTTGCCCTTTCCTTGCATGTTGGGAACTCATTTTATATGCTACTTGACTTACCTAGCTACTGCTACCATTATTAGTCTTGCTTATTATGACATTCGAATGGTAATTTGCCACTTCCAAAGCTCTTGCTAAGTTCTGAACTGGGAGTCGGTTGACCTAGGCTGCACTGGGAGTGGTTTTACATAAGCTACAGTGGGAGTTGTATGACATAGGCTACACTGGGAGTTATGACATATGCTACACTGGGAGTTCTTTGACATAGGCTACACTGGGAGTTGTTTGACATAGGCTAGGCTACACTGGAATTTGTTTGACATAGGCTAGGCTACAGTGGGAGTTGTATGACATAGGCTAGCCTACACTGGAAGTTGTTTGAATTAGGCTAGGCTAACTGGGAGTTGTCTGACATAGGATAGGGTACACTGGGAGTTGTTTGGCATATGC
>JANJGK010007758.1:25000-29642 GCA_039081455.1 Macrobrachium rosenbergii
ATGAATTAATAATTATAATGTTGATTTTATGTGAAAATTAATTAATAATCCTTTTTTTCTGCGTGGAAATGAATAAAATATCATTTTGCTTTGGTGAAAATGAATTAATAATTATAATTTTTTTGATAGGAAATGAATTAAATATAATTTTTTATGTGAAAATTAACTAATTCTTTTTTTATGTGGAAATAAATTGAAAATTGTTTTGGTTTGGTATGAAAATGAGTTAGTTACAATTTTGTTTTGTGTGGAAACAAATTAATAACAATATTTCATTGCGGAAATGAGTTAATAATTATAATTTTTTTGGTGTGGAAATGAGTTAATAATTATAGTTTTTTTGCAGTGGAAATGAGTTAAAAATTATAATTTTTTGGTGTGGAAATAAGTTAATAATTATAATTTGTTTGGTGTGAAAATGAGTTAATAATTATAATTTTTATGTGTGGAAATGAGTTAATAATTATCCTTTTTTTTGGTGTGGAAATTAGTTAATAATTATAATTTTTTGGTATGGAAATGAGTTAATAATTATAATTTTTTGGTGTGGAAATGAGTTAATAATTATAATTTTTTCGTGTGGAAATGAGTTAATAATTATAATTTTTTTGTGTGGAAATGAAATAAAAAATTATCCTCTTTTATGGTGTGAAAATGAATTTGAACTTATCCATTTTTGATGTGAAAATGGAGTTCATAATTAACATTTTGTTGTGATGTGAGAATGAATAAAAATTATCATTTTGTTTTGGTGTGAAAATGAATTATGATTTTTGTTTATTCCACAAGTTATCCAGTTACTGATAAATTTATATATATACACATATGTAATGTATAAATGTGTATATATATATGTATATATATGTATTATATATAATATATTATATATATATGTACTTACATACATATATACACACACACACATTCGCCTCTGATAAAACAGAGACATTTTGACCATAACTTATATTCACTGAACTATGACGGTCATCGGCAATCGCGCTGCGTAAAAATTCAATGATGTCAAAAGATATTTTTAGCAATGCAGAAAAAATCTTCGATACCAGATCTCGGTTGATGATTGGTATTTTTTCTTTACTAATATATATATATATATATATATATATATATATATATATATGTGTATATATATATATATATATATATATATATATATATATATATATATATATATAATCACGAGCACCATGAATTCCGGTACTACCCTTGTCCTACCTAACTACCTCCGTTCACCAAAATGCTTGATATCATATCACAAGTTTTTTTTTTTATCTTAGTTGGGAAAAGAAATTTGAGGAAATTAAATCGGTCTTGATATAAACTATTAAAAAATGCGCCGAAGTTCCTTCGGCGCAATCGAGTTTTCTGTACATCGTATAATCAAGGCCACCGAAAACCGATCTATCTTTCGGTGGTCTCGGTATAATGCTGTATGAGCCGCGGCACATGAAACTTTAACCACGGCCCGGTGGTGGCCTATCATATCGTTGCCAGAAGCACGATTATGGCTATCTTTAACCTTAAAGTATAAACTACTAAGGCTAGAGGGCTGCAATTTGGTATGTTTGATGATTGGAGGGTGGGTGATCATCATACCAATTTGCAGCCCTCTAGCCTCAGTAGTTTTTAAGCTCTGAGGGCGGACAGAAAAAGTCTGGACAGAAAAATGAGGACAGAGACAAAACCGGCACAGTAGTTTCCTCTTACAGAAAAACGAAAAGGGTAAAATCCTGTCACTCTCTCCTTGTCAGAAACAGTGTTGGTGTCAAGGGAACAACAAAAATATAAAAATAAAAAAAAGCGTGACGGAGGGAGAGATGTTAGCAGCGTAGAATCTTTCTTTCACGGCGGTAATGTCATTTCACTTTTTTATTTTCAAAATTTTCTTTTCTTTTTTTAGGAGAAGCTGCCATTGACATGTGCAGCATAAACCTGTTTTCTAATCTAAGCTGGAAAAAGCAAAAAGGAAGAGGCAGGGAGAAGGGCGGGGTTTGAACGTGAAGTAAGCGATAGGCCTACATCCTTCAGGAAAAGGTGCTGCCTGCCTTAGACCCTCTCTCTTTTATCAACTTAGACCGATAGTTGTTGGTGTGTCATTTATTAATGCTATTTATTTTTCACATTTTACAAATATATTGCAAAAAAATAGTTGTTGATGGGCACCAAAGTGACTACAGAACTTTAATCTCTCTGGTGTTCCCCAGGGTAGTGATCTGGGCTCATTCCTTCTTCTATTTTAGACCAACGAGATGTGGTTTGGCCTTGAAACCAGCACTTGGTGCAGATGAAGCGGTTCTCTTTGTATCGATTTAAAATAGAACAAACTGCAGAGAATGGACTTTAGAAAACCCATATAACCAAATACTATGTAAGACTTCCCGAGTTAATAACAATCAGCTCAAGTGGAGAGTGACTTAGGCCTAGCAACACCCCTAAAAGCAAATGAATATTCAGCATGCGCGGATTAGCGCAGCTTATGTTGGTTAGTCGACTCAAACAATGCATCAAACAAATCCTTTGAAATGATTATGATGCTTTTACCGTTGATCATAAAGGTGATAGGTAAACTGACCTTTCTATTCCGAGATTCAGTCAGCATCAGATGGCTTCTCTCTTTTTGAAAATGTCAGTTGAGCGATGTTAAAACTCCGCGCGGTTTTTACGTTCGCTCTTCCTTTGTTTCGTTGGGAAAAATGGAGGTTGGAGCACTGGTCCCCCGATTTATATTAGTCTGTTGTTTGATGGTTATAATTAATTACTTTGTTTTCCAAACAAAGAGACGAGGACAATGAGCTGTCGGTATTACTTGCTTCGTTTGTTCCTGTTGTGTCGAAGTTGTCGATGTGTGCAAAGATTATTTTTCTTGTTTTGTAAGAAATTATTATATATATGTATATATATATATATATATATATATATTATATATATATATATATATATATATATATATATATATATATATATATATATATATATATATATGTATATTTATATATATATTTGTAACTGTAGCAATGTATTTTAACTTTGTTTACAAAATCCTTGAAAGAAACGCCGTGTAATATTTCATACATTCAGTCCCATGAATTAAATCTAAACTGACAACCTTCATAAGTATATCTCGACAAGAATAACTCTTTAAATACTTAGATACTCGAATATTAGAATCTTCTGGGACAGAGGACCGAAAGACAGTAAATATTTCCCAAAATCGCACAGGTTCCGTGGGAAAGTCATTGTTCAGTTGTACACAGGAAAATATACGAGCGCGAATTCCTTCCTCTTTTGCAGAGAGAACCTTTGATCTGTTGCCGGTTCCACATTCCGGTTGGATAACCCTGGTTTCAGAGAGGTTTTCCTGTTAAAAAAAAAAAAAAAAAAAAAAAAACCGGTTTGGGAGGGTGACTGCCTCGTACCGTTTGAAAAATGAACAGTCAGTCAGGCAGACGAGAGAAGAGAGATTAGGTTCGACTTGCGAGGGAAAGAAGCTTATTTTTTTGCGTAAGCGCCTCCGGGGAAACGAATAGGCTTACGAAAGGAAAGATTGATAAAATGGACCTGTTTTTCTCCTAAAATGAGTTTGCTAGACCCATTAAAAGAAGATTTAGAAGGGATACTGAATCATATTGTTTAAAAAATTAACACAGTCAGTCAGGCACACGAGAGAGAGATTAGGTTCGACTTGTGAGGGATAGAAGAAGTTTTTGTGTTTACATGAAAGGCTTCAGGGTGAAGAATAGGCTTACGGAGGAAAGGATTGATAAAATGGAGATTTGTCTCTCCAAAATGAGGTTGGTAGACCCAATTAAAAAACTGACAATACGAATTTTGAAGAATATTTAATACTTCCATTTTCTATAGAGCAGCTATATATCTCTGTTAGGCAGGCGGGGCTCTCAACAAAATTTGGATCGTATACAAATACAGTATAGTATATTTGAATATATATATATATATATATATATATATATATATATATATATATATATATATATATTATGTATATATGTATATTTCTTATGTGGAAACTCCTTTTAAAATTTTTTATTTTTTCGTATCCTGTTTAATTTTATCATGGCGTCAATAACCAAAAGTGTTGCGACGCCATTTTAGTAGACATAAATCAATCAGTCAATTCCATTTCTGTTAATTTTTTCAGATTAACCTGTTATTAAATTCCAGCTAATGCATTACTTGATCATCAATTTAATCAATTTGACTTTTTAAAATTGTATTTAACATATATGATCATTGTATTCTATTTTGTTATGGATTAGAAGAGAACTAAAGACCAACGTATATACGTCTATTACAGGCGTGGTGTTCCACTGACCCAGCGAGGACGCTGCTGTCAGACGTAGGATTAAGACGGTGAGTACAAAAATGTTGCAGAATCTTACATTTAAGATACAGATGCATTTATAAGGGACTGTGTAAAAGGTAGATGGGGAGAGAGAGAGAGAGGGTGAGTAGGGAGAGAAAGAGGAGAGTTCAGAGAGAAAGAGAGAAGTTGGGGGGGGGATGGGGCCGAAGTTTAGAGAGAGAGAAATTTGAGAGAGAGAGAGTTTAGGGGATAGAGAGAAAGAGGGAGAGTTCAGAGAGAGAGAGAGAGAAAGAAAATTAA
>JANJGK010007759.1:0-29638 GCA_039081455.1 Macrobrachium rosenbergii
CGATGTTATATGTTATGTTTATTATAATTGCAATGTAATAGATTTGACAAGGAACGAGGAAGGTGGTTATGATGCAAACAGCCACGAATTCCGGTTAAAGTCTCAGAAATCACGTTTGCCTCTCTCTCTCTCTCTCTCTCTCTCTCTCTCTCTCTCTCTCTCTCTCTCTCTCTCTCTCTCTCTCTCTCTCTCTCTTATGGGTAAAGTTTCACTGCATTAAATACATCCTACAGAAGAAAATAAACACGTTGCAAAATTAAACAATACTCTTTAAAGTTTGTTGTAATATTATTTATGCACTTTAGCCTGAGTAAACGAAAAACTATTATTTTTCGTTTATAAAAACTACAAATAAAAACGAAAATCGCTCATATAATGACCTGCAGAAAGTGAATTGTTCATTGCCTTTTAAATGGTCCGATGGGAAAGTTCGTACTACAGTCTGATTTTGTTTTTTTTTATATAGAATGAAAATATAATATACTTAAATTTTTCACTGAACACTTTAAGTTGCTACATCTACTTTTAGCCAGAAAGGTACATTGCTAAAATCCGTAAATCCCTTTCCTCACCCCAGTTGTTAAAGATTGGTGTCACCTTAATAACTTTCAGTCTGCAAGATGATATTTCTGTCCTTCTTCCACGGGAACATTTTAGTGCTAGTTCCGTTGGGCTCAAAATGGAGTCCCTCCTCCACTGAGGCAACCCTCACCAACTGTCAGGTACCTCTTCTTTCCTTTCTTCCTCTCTTTTTCGAAATCTTCAGCTGAAAACCCTTACGGATAGAATCAAAAGTCTATAAAGCCAAGAAAGGTCCAAAGAGAAAGTAACCTGTAAAAGTGACAAGTTATAGGAAAAGTTGGTAAATAAATAGGTGAATAAGCAAAGGACGTTTGTAAGTTATATTACGATGTCATTGAAAAATTTAGAATTATGAATAAATCAGGGATAAATATGAGCTATGAGAATTATAATAAAAACAAATGAATTGTTAAGGGAAAAGAATATTTTATATGAAAAATGTAAAACTATTTACAATCGTATACCTAAACACTTTAAAACAAAATTAAAGGTAAATAAAACGGCAAAGAAAATATTTGGAAAATTAAAAGCCCTTCTCACACGTGTCCGAAATTAAGTTATTTCGTTCTCTGTAGAGATAATATAAAAATGTATTTGATTCACCTTTTCCTAGTTTTATAGCACCTACAATTCTGCTCGCAATTTTAAAATGATTTTATTCCATTTTCTAGGTCTTGAACCTTTTCTTCGTGTTTTTATTCCAAACTTTTTTTTTTTAATATCTTTACCGTTTCTCTCTTGTTAATAGTTTCCTAGTTTTTCCAGTTATTCTGACAGCCTTAGCAGCCTTTTGAATTAAATTTTTAATCAAACAGTCGATGTTGGAAGATTTCAAATACTGATCAATTAATATTGCAATTCTTGAATAAAGTCTTATTGCGTTAATTCTACAGCTTTATCTACATGCATTATTCTTTTAGTTTACAAGTAATTAACAACATGTTTGTAAGTTACATACATACATATATAAGTATGATATATATATATATATATATATATATATATATATATATATATATATATATATATATATATATATATATATATATATATATATATATATATATATATATATATATATATATATATATATATGTATTATATATATATATATATATATATATATATATATATATATATATATATATATATATATATGTATATATATATATATATATATATATATATATATATATATATATATATATATATATATATATATATATATATATATATATATATATATATATATATATATATATATATATATATATTGACCTGAATCCTTTATTTCAGCTATAAGCCATATACATTAGATAAAATGTTTACATATACATTTCTTTACAAAAGACTTTACAGAGAATACTGCATAAATATTCATACCTTTATAAAGTATAATTTCACATGTATTAAAAACCCTCTTTTTAAGTATTTGTAAATTGCATAATAAAAAACAACTATTATGTACTAGGCATCTAATAAAAAAGATTATTCCATTTTGAAAATGTTGTCGACCCTGTAAAACAAAAGTACAATCAAAAACTGCTTTACGAAGTCTATTATTTGTCTTACTTAGCCGAAGGACCAAACTAACTGTATTTTTCCTTGAAATTTCTTGGAATGTAGGAATACACAATTCAACAAAATGTTCAGAAATACCACAGAACCTGTCAATATTCATCAAACGTCTCAGTGAATTATTATAACAGACACGAAGTTTGTTCAGAGTTTCCTTTCTGCTTTCCAGCGCGAGTGGATTGCCATAGAGCGAGGTGCAAAAAGATTTAAACAGGTGAACTTTAACATTGTTGTCACACACAGAAACTCCGAAGCAACAGATTGCTTCTCATACACTGACCGCGGTACAATGAGGTGATATGCTCATCGTCCTTAAGGTCACAGTTGATATGCATACCCAAGTATCTGAAGGACTGGACAACTTCCAACTTCTCTTTATCCACGTACAACTCCTAGCCTCCATAGTGTTCTTCAAAATACAGTGTACACGCGTTGATTTGCTTTTGAAGGGCTTTTACAGAAGAACTAAATAATATTGAGTCACCAGCATATGAATGTGATTAATTCTGTTCTCACCTATAGTACAACCTCCCACATTTTTCAAATACTTTCTGCTTAAATCGTCCATATAAACTGTAAATAACAAAGCAGGCAGAACACTGCCTTGCCTAATGCCGCATTTTGTTTGAAAAGGTGAGGAGAGGGAGTTTCCCCATGTTACTCTAAACCTTTGGGTTGCATACCAGTTTTTCAGTATTTCTTTTATAGAAAGTGATACTTTTCTCTGCCTTAAAATTTCAAACATCTTTTTATGGCAAACGCGGTCGAATGCTTTTGAGAGGTCCATGGAACAAAGAAAACCGGCAGTATTGTTAGAACGATACATCTCACCAGTTTGTTTGAAGAAAATCAAAGCCATATCTGTGCTATAAGAGGTTGTTTCAAAATATTTCTGACATCTCAGTAAAATTATACACTCGAATAATTTTGATATAATGGACTCTAAAGCTATTGGTCTGTAATTAGACATATCTGATATACTTTTCTGCTGTTCTTCCATTAGAAAACATATTTTGATGTTAGTCAAAATTTCTGGCATGTAACTGTGAGTAAGTAAAAAAATGTATGAAAAAGAGAGGTAAACAAATAGGGCAGGATGAGCATATTCTAAATGTTCTCCAGTTACATTATCTAACCCCGGGGCGCTAGTTAATGACAGCCTATGCAAAGCCTCTTTCACGTCACGTACAGAAACTCCCGAAATTTCGGTGACATTAAGTGGCCTGCGGTCATCCATAGGAGGGTGACCTTCTTCTGACATTATGTTGGTGTAATGTTCACTCCAACACTCAGCTATTTCCTTTTCCCCCGATAAGCCGTTCATCTGAACAGGCAGTTTCAGCACCTTTTCTCTTACTTTATTAATCGTTCGCCATGGCCTTTTCCTCTCTATGTCTTTGGCCATCTTGTTTCTTAATGTCACATCCTTCATTCCTTATACTATTTTTAAGGCAATAACATGGCTATTAATATGCTCTTTTAAGAGACAATTCACCTTCCCTAAAATATACACGTAATCATCGAAATTTTACCCATTATAATAAGGCATATAAGAGCTGACTAACCTGATGTGTTTGCAGTATATTTTCTCAATTCTTCTTCTACTTCTGAGGTCCGAAGCCTTGAGACAAAAACTGGCAAACTCGTCATTGGTTCAGCTGCCAACAACCCACTTCCCTCATTCGTTCCATTAGTTATACCTTTCCCTGTCCGACTTCTTGGTCTACTTTGTTGAATATGCAAAACATTTTCCTTCTTCATATGTCTCTTTTGCTTCCTTTTCTGCCAACGTTGAGTTTGGAAACCATTTACCCTATTTCACCTTCCTCACTTACTTACTTAGATGAGGAGAGGGCATCAGAGACGTCATTTTGAAAAGTACCATGAGGGTTCCGAAGAGAGAAACACTGAGGAGGCTTCTCCTTTACAGCCTCCGCAAAGCTCCTCTCGCCTGGTGGTTGAAATTGGTTTAAGAGACGTTCCTTCATATCGATAACCTCTTTTTCGGACATTCCTTTCCTCTGATTATTACCAGATTCCCCCACAGCAATTTGCTCCCTCTTTCTCTCTATCTTCTCCATACGCTCATTAAGTCTCATGCTGGATGCAGATCAGATGTAACCTCTGAGCGAAGCGAACTTAAGACCTTCATCACTGTTGCTATGTCTATGTGGTCCATCGTTATAGGTGGTACTTGAGTGCATTTACAAATACAAAATGTAATATCCTTAGGTACTGGTTTTTGACAAATAAAATCCATCCTCTGACGAATATTATTTTCTTTTCTTCTGGTGCTTCTGTACTCCTTTTTCTCCTCTGAACATCGGTATTTACTAAAGAGGAGTGTCAGAGCCAGGTCAGCTTCCTCCTCGCTGAAGAAGTCTGCACATACGCTAAGCAGATCCTCCTCTTGGTTCATACAGTCAACTTTGTTGAACAAAAAGAAAATTAGTGTGTTTTCAACATATTCGCTTCACTCAGACATTTTAATTCAGAAAATTAAGAAAAAAATATCATAATAGACGGTTCGTCCTTCTAGCAGTAACTCAAGCAGCAATTAATTTGCCATGTTCTTCGAGAGGTAAACAAACCGTTGCCATGGTAACCGAGAAAAAAATGTTCACAAGAGGGTAAGGGCGCTTGCGCTTCAGCTTGATTTGACTGCCGAAGACTAAGTTCAGTTTTGCAACATCTAGATTTTCTAAGAGGCACCATCACGGCACATCACAGTCACTGGACAATCATAAGCCGTGTCCAAGCATCGGGAGTACAATATAATGCCTATGAAACATAAACAAGGCAATGTTCTCAGAGCCAACACAGTTTACACACACACACACACACACACACACACACATATATATATATATATATATATATATATATATATATATATATATATATATATATATATATATATATATATATATATATATATATATATATATATATATATATATATATATATATATATATATATATATATATATATATATATATATATATATATATATATATATATATATATATATATATATATATACTAAGGCCGTCAGAATAACTCGAAAAACTAGGAAACTATTAAAAAGGTAGAAGTGGTATAGATATATAAAGAAAAAATAATTTTGGAATAAAAGCACGAAGGAAAGGTTCAGGACCTAGAAAATGGAATAGAATAATTTTAAATTTGCGAGCAGAATTGTAGGTACTATAAAACTAGGAAAACCGAATCAAATACATTCTTATAATCTCCACAGCGAACGAAATCACTTAATTTCGGATGCGTGTGAGAAGCGCTTTTAATTTTCCATATTTTCTTTGTCGTTTTATTTACCTTTATTTTTTGTCTCAAAATGTTAAGGTGTACGATTGTATCTGGTTTTACATTTTTCACATAGAATGTTCTTTTCCTTGTCGAATTCATTTCTTTTTGCTATAATTCTCATAGCTCATACTATTTACCCCTGATTTAGTCATAATTCTTCATTCTTAAATGCCATCGCAATATCTTCACACCATACACCGTAAAAAACAGTATAACTTACAAAAGTCCTTTGCTTTTTGAGAGAGAGAAAAAAAAATGTGGGTTATCAGACCAATGCCATTTTCCCGGTATCCTCTTTCTCTCGGCCCTGGGCAGTAAAAGGACGCCATGTTGGCGTCGCATCCTCTATGAAGTCTGGAGATGATAAGCAATGTGTTGCGTGGAGAGATGAAATTGCAAAGTAAATATCTATGAGATGGCTGTGAAGATGAACTGAAGGATAAGGAAGGTCGAAAACTAACTTCAGAATAGCTTTAAAAATGTATTGTTGTTCAAATGAAATGCTTTCTAACATCACTAAATATCTTTATAAGTAAATAAAAAAACAGCATTAGGAAAGTACTTGTTTAGATAATGCCATTTCATAACATTACACCTATATTGTTTTACTAGACAGTGTTTTATAACAATAAAAACCGATTTTAAAAACTTAGCTCATGTCCGATAAATAATTTTAGTTTTCTGTTCAAAAGATGTCATACAGAACTAAGAAAATTAATTTTACATCTTGATTTTGCTACTTTTTTGAAAGGAAAAAATTCACTTGACATTGGACCTAATATTCTTCTTCGTGTCATCTCAAAACTCCTGTGAAAGCACGGAAAAGACTTCTCGAGACTTAAATCAATCTAAATATTTCACTCAGCTAAAACGCAATGTATTAGCTTTGTCGAATCATGCACAGCGCCCAAAGTAAAAACAATGACAGCAAAATGCAAGTTATTTTAAATAATGTTAAAATCATTTGCAGAGAACCTCATGTTTATATGCTTTTGGGAACTGTTGTAAACAGAGATAATTGTAGAAGTACGCAAATCAGTACAAAAACATGGGGAATTTGAAACAGAATATGAAACTACCTAGATTTTTAGAAAAAAAAAAAATCTTAAAACTTTGAGGACAAAGAATAAACAATCATAACACGATGTAAAAATCTATGAATAGTTAAAAGTTGAATGTATTGGAAGTAAGTAACTCATTTGGAAATAGATGATAAAAGCCTCTTTAGGGATTTAGACCACTGACGTGGTATGGCCACCAACATTATAGCCACTCAGTCACCGAGGGCATAAAAGGATTGAAACTTGATGAGATACGGCCTAATGTATCTGTACCTATGGGCTTAACTACCCCCACCCCACTGACACCAATCAGCAGACATTCAATTTTCGTCCCAATAGACAATGCAGTGAGGTATGCATTATATGCCCGCAAACGTATCTTGAAATAAAGCATAAAAACACACCTCCTCTTTGGGGGTTTGAGCCACTGACCTCTGAGTGGGTATACTATTGGTCTGGCTAATCAAAGGTCAGCGTTTGGGGATTGGAACTGGTTCAGTAGTTCAGATAAGGAAAGAGGAGGTTTGTCTGTCTATACTGAAAGTTGATTGTTTAAAAGATGAAATTCTAAAGAGAAGAAAATAATGTCGCTCTAAAATTGCAAAGAACGTTTCAGTGAAAACACAATACACGGCAACACATTATCGGAATCCGAGAGCCTTTTCATCACCTACCAAGCTAAATATAATTCAGCCAAAGGTACCAAAGAGAATCACTAATTGTCAAAAAGTACATTTTTTTAATCTTATTCAACTAATTCTGGCAAAATAGACGTTAGTTTTGAAATAAAATAAACAAAAACACGAGAGTTTATATTATTCAAGAAACTATGCCGGTCCTTTGCAAAACTCAACATAAGCTACAACACAATGATGTAAAAGATATAAAGAAATATGTTTTTAGTCAGAAGTCTGGTGGAATAGAGGACTCAGGTGAGAACTCTTCTTGCGGAATAGCAAATCGATCTCCTCAGTTCGTCTGCCTTCTGTTTTTCGTTCCTTATTCCTCACTGAAAATAACTGGGCTTTTGGAAGCGATCGACGACTACCGCTTTGTGTTTCAACAGACAGTGAGATCTAAGGGGAAAATTCTCTAGCACTTGCTTGCCAGTCCCAAGAGATGTTATTCTGTCAGGAACTTATAAACTGCAGAAACCAAAACGGGCATGTATTGCCAGGCTATAACTTGTTAAACACACACACACACACACACACACACACACACACACACACACACACACACACACACACACACACACATATATATATATATATATATATATATATATATATATATATATATATATATATATATATATATATATATATATATATATATATATATATATGATCTTATAACGTGATCTATACACTTATTAAACATAACTATAAACATGACCAATAAACTTATTAAACATATCTATAAACATGATTTGACTAAACACTGGGTGACGAAAATGGCGAAGTAACAATGGATTTGATCAGCACATAATAGTGATTACATAAGATCCAGCAGTCAATTTCAAGTCATGAATGAAAGAGAAACTTCATCGGTAAATGCTAGCTTGGAAATGAGTAAAATGAGGCACCATCCCAGGCGGTGGACTCAGTGAATTAACGAAATAAGATATATACCAGTTGTCAAATGAGGGGAAATGAACACTCGGCATCTGCCTATCAGAGATGATATCCAGGTATAAAATGAAATGGAAAGCTGAGCTGGAATGGTGTCATTATTAAAAAACGTCATAACAAAATGCCGTGAGATGGTTCAGGTCAGGAGGTCCGAAACGCTTCGGGCGAAGTAAACTGGAATCCTTAGAGAGGGAAACTCGCCCCAGTGAAATGAATTGTTCGCCATTTGCAGGTACAAAGACAATTTAGGAGCAAGAGCGACAACATCAGGGACGACGTCACAGACAGCTGGTGGTGTGGGCACATCTTCCATGATATCGCCCTTCAGTTGTTGCTGATGTCCACCAGTTTGGCTGCTTCTGTATCATCTGGACAGGAAAGCGCTGAAGCTCTTTGATATTATAGTTGCAGTTTTATTCTAGATTACTATAAGAATGTAAAGTAAGGTTTTAAGCAAAGAACGGAAAAAAGGGGATTTTCAGCTTCAAGCACGAGAATTTATTTTATTTACCGCTGTAAAAAGTTGTCATATTGTTAGAATTTTATTGTTTCAGAGGATTTTATCTGAAAAATTACTCAACTATCTTAAACATCATTTTTAATAAAATTGCTTTACTTTACAGTACAATTGTAAACTGCCTTGGTGAGGTTCTTAAATTAAAAGAAATAGTAATATTTCAGGCTGGTTAACTACTGCCTAATCAACAATGCTTTTTATATTTGCCTATTATATTTCTACCGTAAGATAGCATTATTTATACTGTTATGGTACGAGGCCACACTAGGGTTAGTTTATGTAGACAAGGCGCTAATTATACGGCCTCGTCCGTAAGACATTAAGATTTATGAAATACAGGGGAAGGTCACCAAGTAACACTAATTTTAGTTTATTAACATGAATTCAGCAATTAAGAAACAAATCAGCTCAACAAATAAATGACGGTATTCATTGACAGAATTAAGGTTATAACTGAGGCAATCTTGGACCCCAAACCTGGTCTGGTTGACTAGGACATTTAGTTTAGGTCAGACTAAGTGAACACAGCTCAAAAAAAAAAAAAAACTCCCTGAAAAGGACATATGCAGATATTAATATTTAATCTAGCATGCACACAGTAATTAATTAATTAAGCATCCAGACTTGGCTGACAGCTGCACAGCCAGATAAGACATATAATCTTACATGTGCTCCAAGATGGAATCCTAAATCACTTAGCAAATTTTCGTAAATTAGCTCTTATTCAGAACAGGGTTAAAATGGATAGCCAAGGTAAAAGGAGTGTAGGAACGGTTTGCTTGAGGAGAGGAATAGGAATAGGGTAATGGGATGGAGAGGGTGGTAAGGAATAGGGAAGGGGGCTGAAACCTATCACAGCCAGACTCTAACCTCTAGTAATTAATGTAGGTGCTTATAGCAAAATTTCCCATGCTGTATGTGCAGGAAAGGCAGTCTGAAATGGTCAGCCTCATTTAAGCCACCTGTCTCTATGTGCAGTGGGCAAGATGTCACCCACTCGTAACAAGAGACCAGTCTCGGTTGAAAAAAGATCTCGTCACAGGCAGCATCTCCTGTCTCTTGCATCAGCTGGGCAGGATTAACGGCGTTGACAATTCGAAGTCAGGAAATGCCTGGAAGGTAAAAGGATCTTGGCAGAAAACTGAATAAATTAAATTAGGGTGAGGTGAAGGATGGACATATGGTCTGTCAGCACTCATTATGGTTTATGCCACAAATTTATGTGGGACGGCAGATTCAAATTGTGGTTTTCCACATAAATGGTGCTTAATTGAAGTGGCTGAAGGCCTGAATCATAACAGCTCCCCGTTTTAGCAGAGATTCTGCCCTTGAATGGGGCAGAAGTTCTGCAAGAAAGGGTTGAAGCTACAGAAGTTAAGCACCATCCTTAGCCTCATACAATATGGGAATTTTTAAACATAATACTTAGAAATAATTAAGTTGACACTAGACATTTTTACTCAAATTTGTAGATTTAATGAAGTGGTAAGCAAGATTAAGTTGCAAACATCAGGCAGTCAGGCAAATAAAGTTGATAATTAAATGAGTAGGTCTTGAAAGGACATACAATCAACCTACCGTGGCACAAAATAAACATGAAGGTACTGCTTTTTTTCAGCAACATGAAATTAAAAGGGTTACAAGATGGAATGATGTCACTTGGATGCAAACACAAATACAAAAATTGAATGAGCAGTTTAAAGGATATGCAGCTTTGAAAGCATCATATGAGATTGAAAGAATTATACAAATGGCCTAAAAATAAAATAAAACACAGTAAAATATCACAAAAGAGGAAGGTACAAAGGAGCTAGGACATGTCTTCAGTTGTGTGCTGGAGAATAGTCGTAGCTCATTCCAAAAATTTTTCCATACAACCCTGGGCACCCCTCTGGAAAAAGCTCCAGGATTGTAGGTACTGTGTTAGGGCATAATGCTGAGAGAGTTCATTTGCTCTTTAAGCACCTGTAAGACATCTTGGGTCGAGTCCAACCCTGGTCCTGGTGACGTGTCACCCATTAAACAGGGGCCTGTGAGGGTCTGTGATGTTGCTTAGGCTGGCACTGGAGAATCTAGGCTAGCTGCTGCCTCTGCTGCTGCGACAACTGGGGGCAGCCGCAGTGCTTTTGACAATGCCATCTGGTAAGGCAGTGACTGTGGCACTGTCACCCTCCAACGATGCCTTGTTTCTTTATCGATCGTTTGCCAGACTCATCTGGATCTGCTGCACTTGGTGACAAGCTGGAGCATAGCCTCATGTAGGGACTCAACCATTAGGGTCTTGTCTTCTGAGGACTTGGGTGGTGAGGAGGATGAGGGCGGACTTTTACCTGGCCTAGAAGGCTCTCCCTCCATAGGAGGGGAGAGGAATGCTTTTGCGGCTAACGGGGAAATCTGGAAGGAGAGACTGCTGCTAGCTCTCTGCTGGTCTCTGGTTCCGTGGCCATGTCAGTGGTTGAGAGGGGGGCCAGGATTGGAATCTACAACAGGGGGATCTAAAGAGTGCTCTTGCTTGGGCTGTGACTCTGATGCAGGGTCTGACTCTGGCACTGGCTGTACATAAACATCATACTCAGCGAGAGAACCTAACATCCACTCTATTGGTTGCGTCACACATGCTCTGCTCACCCGTTGATATCAGTGGAAGCATTCTACTTTTGTATTTACTTATTTACATTTTTTCAGCATTGAGGCGTAAAAACAGTCAAATAGAACTATTTCAAATTTTATAGTTGCATGGGAGCGATATTAATTGTATGACAATTTTTTTTTGTTCTTTATGTAACATTTGAACGGAGGTTTGTTGATGACTGTTTTTTGTCAAATGCATCGGCGATGAGTGAACGAAAGTTTTGAAAATGTTTTGTAACTATTTTTCCGAAATTTGGTTTCACGTGATATTTTCTTACAGTTCTGAAATATATGACATATGCCACTCTTATGAAACATATTACGGCCTAATTGCATGCAATAATCGTGTTTTCCCATTGAAATGATAGATAAATATGGAGCATATAGGTTTCCAGTTGGTGAATTTTGAACGTAATCTTATGCAGCCATGTAGCATCAGTTCTGAGCATATCTGTGCCTGCTTTTTCTTTATTTTTTTGGAAAAACATTAAACCCACGTCCTTTATCCGCAATCTCCTTGAACTTTCACTTACTATTTTGCTAAATTATTTCTTCGAAGCATTTTTAGTGCTTTATATAATTTTGTCTTCGATGTTCTCTTTGCTTTCTTTTGACTTCTATTTTTTCTCCATTTCTAGTCAGTCATCATCATCTCCTTGATAATCCTTCACACCTTTCCCCGTCATTCCTTACCTGTCCTCCTGTACTCTCGTCCTTCCCGCTTTAAGCCTCACCTGAGCTTTCGGGATCAGAATCTCATTCCCTCTGCTTCTCAGCACTGATCTCCGCATCCACATCTCGGCTTCTGAATGTATGAAGCCTTTGGTGCCCTTACTTCTATTGTTCCTTTGACATTTTGTTCTTGACCTGAATCCTCTTTGCAGTTTGTTTTTTCTTCACTTCAGATTCCCTCGTAAATACCAGAGTTCAGAGATAATATTATTCAAGTTTTTACAGCAACTACCTATTTCTACCTTAAAGACCATTAAATGAACAAGAAGACCTCCAAGCCTACCTGCCAATTTTTGTCATATATTTAATTTTTTTTTTTATTTTTTTATTCACAAGCAGCCGATTGATCACAGTCTCACTATCACAGTTCTACTTTTTCAACAATCGGCACCACTGTCCTCAGTCACTCCGGTGACAGGAATAAAGAAAAAAAAATCATCAATCGTTTTGATACTTTCGATTCGTTTCCTTTGTGCAAGGGCTGAGAACACGCATGACTTCCCTTCTGCTGTTTTCAACCCATCTCAGAAAACCATAGAATTATTTGTCTTGGGGGACATTACACCGTTATAATATATCAGTCGGAAGTCAAATCATTAATTTTTCCTTTGATAAATTACTATTTCTAGTTTTACTTCGTCTGTAAACTCTCCAACAGAGATGGAAAACAATACCAGTAAGTGAAAATACAAATGGCTATAAGACGCATTAATAAGTCTAAGGAGAGAGAGAGAGAGAGAGAGAGAGAGAGAGAGAGAGAGAGAGAGAGAGAGAGAGAGAGAGAGAGAGAGAGAGAGAGACTTTTTCCGTATTCATCATATTATAGCATCGTGTCTTGAGATAACTAGGGTTCCTCATGCAAGCCATGAAATTCAGAGCGGAGATAATTATTCCTTGCCAAAATATGAAGAGTATAAATCCTTGAACATTTTTCTAATGAATGATCTGTTTTGTCTAAAAATATTAGATCCAAGATTACAGGAGATATTATTTTATAAGACGAAGGATTTCTTTTTTTAAAAATCTTATTTTGATAATGTATCAACTTTACTATTACAATTCTACCACTCTAAATAATAATAATAATAATAATAATAATAATAATAATAATAATAATAATAATAATAATAATAATAATAATAATTCTGTATATCTGATCCACAATAATATTCAATGGTGAATTATATTGATTTTATAAAAAAAACGTTACAAGAGCTTTCGAGCCCTGTCCTGGGTTCATCTTCAGTCTAGACTGAAGATGAAACCAGGGCAGAGTTCGAAAGTTCGTGTAACGTTTTTATAAAATCAACATAATTCACCACTGAATACTATTGCCGACCTGATATACAGTATACCCCGTTCTCGATCTAGAGGAGAAAGACCTACTACTACTACTACTACTACTGCTGCGGCTACTACTACTACTACTACTACTACTACTACTACTACTACTAATAATAATAATAATAATAATAATAATAATAATAATAATAATAATAATAATAATAATAATAATAATAATGGAATCATCTACATAAGCCATTTCTTCATAGCAACGCTTTTTGGAATAAGGAAGAACAAAACTAGAGGTTCTGGTGAGTGAGAAAAGTAGGCAAAAGTGAAAGCAAAGGTGAGACAAACTGACAAGAAACTTATCAGGGAGCATAACAGCCTTCGCCGTCAGCACAGACTAACCTTGAAATTTGTCCATGACCATCGTTCTCTAGGTCATACAAACATATACACGGGTGAAAGTATTGTTTGCTTCAAGAAAATGCAGCAGAAACAAAGTCTAACAAACCATAACAAGAATTTCGCTTTGTTTACGAGTCATTGCATAGGAAACTGCTCGTCTCTAATTAGGGTTCCAGTCTTCACTGGAGAATCAACTCAACCAGGAGAAACACCATCAGAGGCCGATGTTGAATATTCTTGTAAAATTTAGTATTTCATGAATAGAAATTGGCAGATGAGATGCAATTCAATCTATTCTTAATAAAAAGGAAGTGGCGTTTTGAAAATTAGTTTAGAAAAGCAATAACGTAGCTGTAGATGGAAGCAAATTGCCAATAACACCAATATTGGGTAATTAGGATGATTATGTTCGCCGAGGCCGTTTTCGGTGATCCAAAATACCGTTGGGAAATTGAGCAGAATTGTTAAACACAATAAAGTCATCTGGGGCTGGGTATGAAACTAGAAATAAAGTTAAGCATTAAATGCAATACTGATTGATATAAGAAGACTATAAGTACTCTCTAAAGATCATGAATACATAATAATGGTAATTTAACTTCCAAAACAATAAAAAAAAAACTCTTAGACTTGAACACACTAAATCGGTATTTGATGATAAAAAAAGGATGAAATTTAGCACTGCTAACTAAATATTATCATCTATGGTGAAAAGAAAACCCCCTCCTTCCCAAGACCTATAAAAAAAAACAAGTCTTACTTCCCAGGCTTCTGTTCTATATATGAAAGGAGGCGGAACAGCTCAAAGCAAACGACTTGACTGGAGGAGCAAAACCTTCCCGCAAAAGCGTCACGAAAATGAGGCTGAGAAACACCCTCCCTCACAGGCACCGTCTCCTTCGTGCCATCATTTCCCTTCCCTTCCGCCTGGGAAGATTGCAATGGTTCTCGGATGAATGTTTTCACTCCGGTTTTGAAGAAAAGTTTTCGAAAGGAGGTGTTAGGGCTCTTCTCTTGTGGAAATGTAGGCTCTAGATGACATAATTTAGAATAGCATATATCCTTACTGTTCGAGTATTTTTTTTTTTAAGAGAAACTTCATAATAAAGTGATGGGAGAAAGATGAATAAAGCAAATTTTTATTAATGTTCATACAGTTGATTAGTCTCAGATATGAAAAATACACATCATTTCCCGAAATTCAAAGCAGAATTTACAAGAAACTTTTCAGTGACAATATCGCAAAAAAAAAATTAGGCAAAATAGAACATATAATTGATGTCTTTAGATATAGAACAGTTTGTAACCGGCTTGGGGAAAGCAAGTAAACAAACTGCTCGTTACAAGACCTTTTCTGTCGCCCCCAACGCTCTCAAATATCAAAAGAGGATAATGAAACACTGCCGATGTTGATGCTGGTCTGGCTCATTCCCTCCTTGAATTGCGAACTTATACGGAGTTTCTTAGGCGATTATAACACCAGCTTGAGGTGATGTTTGACAAGACTGTAAGATTCTCCTGAAAAACTAGCAACTCAACGCCTCTCACCTTCATTTCAATAATACGCCCAGATATTTTTTAATCACAAACAGGTGTGTAATTTTCCTCGGAGAAATTTAAAAGGTTTGAGGTTAATGTAATGATCAGTGTACCGGTACCATCAAAGGTACAAATAATGGAATTCATTACTCACAGATGATCGTTGTTGCACTCGCACAAATAATAAGAATATGTATAATCCTTGACCAGTATTAGAGAACATGGAGATGAAGTTATCTCTCATGAAAAGCGAAAAAAAAATAGGAACTTATAATTATCTGAGTCATTCTCAGCCTTTTAAGAGACGTGAGCACAGCCTCAGAAGAGCAAGACTTTCACTCAAATACATCAAAGTCAAGGCTTCTAGAGAGAGAGAGAGAGAGAGAGAGAGAGAGAGAGAGAGAGAGAGAGAGAGAGAGAGGAGCGGCTCCATTTGCCTCGACACCCGAGGTTCGTTCATCCTCTCGTCCAAGCTGAATTTTGCTGTTGGATGCTGCAGGAAGGTCCAGATCTAAGCAACTGCAAGTCTCAGGGAATTATGGTTCATCAGTGGTCATATGTTGGGTAGGAAGGAAGGAACGTGCAAAAATGAAAATTTTTTTTCAAGAAAGTGAGATGTATTAACGCCGGCTCCAGCTTTAATTTAATTTTGTACCTGGTGAAAGATGATACTATCAAATACAAACACAAGGACCCAGAAAAGTCTGGATTTTATCTTGGCATTGCGACACACTATGTATGTGTGTGTGAGAGTATTTGACAGACGGACATGAAAAGAGTAAGAGAATGCAAAATTCCGTATATGCAGACTAAGAAGACCCAGTGCTAACAATATATTCATACAAACTGGGGTAAGACTATAAAAAAGTTATAATTTAAGCCTTACTGGATGATGTACGACTTACAAAAAAACTAAAAAAAAAATCCCATTGACTAAGTTATAAAAAATTTCAACAGCACGGTGAAAAAATCCTTAAAGATAAAAAAAAGAACTAAAAGGTCATTTGTCAGTAACATTTCCCTCGTTCCCTTACTTGTACGGATCAGTAAAAACGCACAAAGAAAATATCCCTATGCGGCCTATTATCAGTACTGTTGGCTCAATATCATATAAACTTTAGAAATATATTACCAAGCTCTTGTCCTCGTTACTTAGAACCATCTCCGATTCTCACATACATAATTCTCTAGATTTAGTTGGTAAATTGAACAAAATCACTTTTTGCCCCACTGATAGATCTGTTAGTTTTGATGTTTGTTCTCTTTTTACTAAAGACCCTATAGATTCTATTTTAGAATATCTTAAAAACGAACTAATCCATTTTGAATTACCTCTACCTATAAGTCATATCATTTCACACACTAGGTTGTGCATTTGTTATTTTAAGTTTATATTCAATGGTGAATTCTACAAAAAATATTTGGCACGGCAATGGGCAACCCTTTAACCCCACTCCTCTCAAACTTATATATGGAATTCTTTGAAAAACGACATTTACCTATTGTTATTTATACTCCTTTAAAGTGGTATGAATATGTAGATGATCTTTTTAGCTGTTTTGCCTGCTGGTATTGATATAAATGATTTACTCTCTAATATGAATAACCAAGTACCACCCATTAAATTTACTTTAGAATTAGAAAAAGTATATATATATATATATATATATATATATATATATATATATATATATATATATATATATATATATATATATATATATATATATACATACACATACACACAAACACACACACACACACACACACACACACACATATATATATATATATATATATATATATATATATATATATATATATATATATATATATATATATATATATATATATATATATATATATGTTGCATTGGAAATCAATTTTGCCTCTCTCTCTCTCTCTCTCTCTCTCTCTCTCTCTCTCTCTCTCTCTCTCTCTCTCTCTCTCTCTCTCTCTCTCTCAGAGCTTTATATCAACAATATACCAATAAAAATTAACATAATTCAAATAACAGATTAACTAATTGACATTTACATCAACATCATATAACACCTGAATCCTGTATTGGTGACTTGTACTTATTAAATGATATGACAGTTAAAATAAGAAAATTGCTCAGAAATCAGTGATCATCAGGGGAACTCCTGGAAAGGGGAAATATCCTTTTGCACTTTGTCGACAATACAATCCTTTTATTAGAAAGAACAATTTCTTTTCCTGTCATGTTTATAAGAGTTAAAAAGCAATTAAGTGACACTCTGATGCACCTTCATGCAAGCGATGGGATAAATAGCTTAAATTTACCTCACGAATAAGATACTTTGGTTTTTTATCGACTCTGGAGCGTCGTAGGCAATCCCTTTCCATAATACAGCTGGAAACGAAAGGCCTCAGCCTACAAGAGCCATCCCCTCTAAAAAAAATGAATACTAATAAGAAACATATCTTGAAAATCATATTTACGACTAACATGCCCTTTTACAAAGAAACTTTGTCTCCGGATTTCCGGGGCTTTTGAAGGATTTTCGCCTTTACAAGCAGAAAGAGACTTATGGGAGCGGTGAAATGTAGGTGAGTGAGAGAGAGAGAGAGAGAGAGAGAGAGAGAGAGAGAGAGAGAGAGAGAGAGAGAGAGAGAGAGAGAGAGAGAGAGATGCCATACGAAAGTGCTCAATGGTTTATGCCTCGGATGGCTTCGAGAAAATATTTGTGATTTTTAGTAAAACTGTATCTCCGAATATATTTCTTTTTTTAATTAAAACACTTTTTTACTCCGACATGAACCAAAATTTGTGTTCCCCTCAGCCTTCCTGAAGAATTGCGTCTCCTTTCTTTTTATTTCCATTTGAAACCCAAATGTATTTTTTTATTTTCTTCTTTTTTATCTTAATAGTTTTTATCTTTCCTTCTCTCTTTTCTTTGCTACAATTAAAGCTAATAAAGAGAACTGTAAAAAAATTCTGTGATTGGAAATTACCTGAATGTTCTAATGTTGTTAGATGTTTTTCTTCTCATTTAGTAGTCAGGTTGAGGATGATTACTTTTATGAGAAGGTGAGAGTAACTGGTCTTATCTATCTAATATCATAATAAAGTTTTGATAGTTCTCGAAACGAAAACACTTTCCCAATGTGGAAACCATTACCGTTTAATGTACTGAATATGGTATCTGTTATATACCATGTTCATAGCTCATCGATGTCATCATAAAGCGCTTTGCCGTTTAACTGCGATCCTTTGAAACTAAAATCCCATTAAAGTCAAATATGATTGGGTACTGAAGTTTTAAATTTTTTTCAGTAATAAACCAAAACGCAATTACTCCAACTTCCACCATTCTTATCCTTTAAATTGCTTTATCAAGGATGAACCCTTTACGCAAAAATATTCCGCGGATTATGTCATGTATGCATGTATGAGTCGTTATCCGCAAAGCCGTTAATTCCAGTGAGGCATCACGATGATTGATTCATGCGAATTATGCATCGGAACTCTTTGGTCACAACTAGTCATTAGTCATGATTTGTTCCTGTTTCCAGCATCAATGCAAAGGTTTTTTGGTGTATTTCGCCATTTCAAAATGTCATACTGATATCTGGTGAAAGAAGCTTCGATTAATTTTCAATTCATCTTTGCAAAATTCCTCTCGTAACAAAATCGGTTTTGTGATTTACTTCACTTTCCTTCAGTCTTTCAGTTTCGTGATGTTCATTTGTCTTTGCATAAACATATCCCCATAATCTGTTGATTAAGCTGTGAGTGGATAAGATTTCTAACCCTGGTTTCTCTCCGGCAATTACACATTTTCAAGTCTTTTGAGGAGATTTATGTACAATACGACGTATTTTCAATGTGGCAGGTATACGTAAGGACAAGATACTGCAATCAATAAGTGCTATGACATCAGTGAATTAAACATATCTGCTTAGAGGACAAAACTCAGTACAATATTTTTTTTTTTGTATTAATGGTCTTTCTACCTTCTTCAATATATCTATAGGTTACATTCTAATAATTTATATTTTAAGCGACAAAAGGAAAGACGATGTTATGTTTGCCATAACTAAAAGTAAACTCAGCCACTGATGTCGTACAATAAAGTGAAAGATCTGACCACTAAAACTAATTCCATAATTCATATTCAGTTAAGATTACTTTCCATTATTTATCCTTAAAGAATTGCGGAGAAATTTCAAATGTTGGCAACGATCCTAATTCTCCCTCACTATTGCCCGGGGTAAAAAAGGAAATATTTAATGCATGAAATATGTGTGCCTTTTGTTTATTTTTCCAGACACTGTTAGCATAAGCGGGTAAGCATATGTTCCTGCACGCACTTACTCATGCCTGGGGTGAACAGGTAAACGTTTGATGCCTTAATTGTTTTGCTTCCTCCTCCCCTTCAATAATGGCTAATTCCGAGCTTACTTCAGGACCTGCTGGCTCTCACTGTGCCCATCTGCCTGTTGCGCCATAGTCCTAAGGTTTGATGCAAAGTTTTAATGAAGAGTAGTGTCATCAAAATGCATTAACCTCGTTAGTTCTTTATAATCCTCAGTCATTTATTCGCAGTAAATACTTCTATAGATACGTAAGGAAAACATGACTGGGGGACCTTAACCATGATTGGGCATTTCAATGCCGTTCCCAGCCATCTCTAATGTCGCGGTTGTAAAGGCATCCGGTTTACAAACGAAGGTCTCTATGGACTCATTCCTTAAAACTCATTAAGTATCTCGTAATAAGGCGACCGTTTTGGAAATCAGCCAGGACAATCCTATTCTGCTGGGTGATTCCGTGCTCTCTCTCTCTCTCTCTCTCTCTCTCTCTCTCTCTCTCTCTCTCTCTCTCTCTCTGTTTCTTGCGTAAAATAATAAAACTAATCTGGACAGTCTCACGATGTGTGTGTGTCTGCAGGTATTACATCACAAAAAGCTGCTCGAGATTCTTTTCATTTCACGCATGTCATTTTTTGGAGGCAATTCGCGTTATTTCGAAAGACAATGAAAAGCAAGGCCTTCCATCAGGATCACATAAGGCAAATTTACTTTGGACCTCCTCTGAAAAGGAATATGGGAATGCCCAACTAAAAACAAAAATATGACCATGAAATTAGAACAAGATTCGCGGTTAAAAGAAAATCTCTGTTCAGTATTGTAGTGGACATTTCTCTAGTTCTATAATTGTTTTCGTTCGTATTATTTCTTACTATCCTTTCCGTAACAGATTTTTTTTTTCTATGAAAAATTGATATAGTTTTCTTTAAGAATTTAAGGAACTAACTCTGAGCATAATTAATATTAATGCTGAATACTATCTTATGCACATATCTGCATAAACGTCATTGCAAATAATAAGCAAAGTTTATGTTTATGTGAGGGATTTATTCTATATTTGCCAAATGTCTTTTTAGCGTCTAATGTCTCTAATTATTTAAATGAAGTGAGAACTCACATCAAATGGTCTTTAATATTCAAGAAAACAACGTAGAGACAGAAAGTGGTGAAAAAATATATTTGTTATTACTGTTTCTGTGTGTTATATTAGTTATGATTGCATATTTGTGTTTTAAATAATTTATATTTCTAGCATAAATTTAGATGTTGCGCATAAAAATATTCTTATAAGACCTGTATTTCCCACCTCATCTTCCACGTGGTTCTACTCGGAAATGATTCAGAGCAGAACCAAATCGTCACAATAAGCATGCTGGGCAACGTGTTTGTGTTGGCGTGCAGCGACTTCTGGAGATATCCTTTCGGGAACCCATTATCTGTCATTACAGGATTATTTGTTTTTATCAATACTGTTATTTCAAACATTTATGCACTAAAAGGAATAAACAAATGAAGGCTTAACCAAACTGAGTAAGATTTTAAATATGGAAAATGAAAACAAAATTCATAAACAAATAAATATTCTTCTCCCATACATGAAAAATAAGGAATAAATACAGGAAAATAAAATATAGCAACTGGATATTCAATAACGACTAGAAACTTGAACATATTAATAGCACTTAACACCCTCAAAATGATACAGGAAGCCTTTTGTGGTAGATAAAATAAAAGATCACTTCTTATCTGAAAATGTTTTGCTATTTTTGAGAAGTCTCATGATTTTTTCTCCAGAGGAGTCAATCCATAATAGTTTCATAAACTTCGAGAAAACTCGAATGACATTCTCCGTTTTTTTTTTATCAGGACTAGTGCAGAAAGAATTATAATTAATTTCTCTTTATTCATTCGCATATCTTCCATTTTCTGATATAATTATCTATCTATCTATCTATCTATCTATCTATCTATCTAACTATCTATCTATCGAGTGAGAGTCCATGGCATTAGCAATTCGGATGCAAGGGTCATAACAGGTGTTGGAACCTAAGTACTATGGCCCAACATACAAGCGAATTTTACCCAACTCCCAGACCCATCAGTGCTCAAACTACTAACATTTCATTCGACTTGCCTATTTCACTGTGAGATACGATGGAAATGAACAAACGGAAACGTGTTTCACAGAAATAAATTTCTGACTCACCACATGACCGAACCTCGATCTTATGAGTGAGATTCCAAGGCATTAGCAATGCAGACACAAATGTATAGTACATCACTGCCAACAAAGGGGGTCGGGGTGAGACGTGGTGACGGGTATAAATAACCGAGAGCGACAGATATTAGTGTCTAATCCATAGTTTTCGAAGTCACTGAGGTAAATAGTGATCCTCCCGATGCCCTTTAAGTCCAAGTTCACCCCCTATAAGAAGTGGGTGAGAAGGGGCAGAAAGGTGGTGACATATAAAAATAACTGAAAACAACAGATACTAGAGTCTAATCCATAGTTTTCTAGGTCACTGAGATAAATAATGACACTCCCGACACCCTTTAAGTCCAAGATCAGCCCCGATAGGAAGGGGGGGATGAGAAGGGGTGGGAAGGGGTGACATGTAAAAATAACCAAAAACGATAGATATTAGTGTCTAATCCATAGTTTTTGAGGTAATTGAAATGAATAGTGACACTTCCGATGCCTTTTATGTCCAAATTCAACCACAATAGGAAGGGGGTTGAGAAGGGGTGGGAAGGCGGTGACATGTAAAAATAACTGAAAACAACAGATATCAGTGTCTAATCCATAGTTTTCGAGGTTGCTAGGATGAATAATGATACTCCCAATGCCCTTTAAGTCCAAGTTCAGCCTCAATAGGAAAAGGGGGTTAGAAGGGGTGGGAAGGGGTGTGATATGTAAAAATAACTGAAAACAACTGATATTAGTGTCTAATCCATAAATTTCGGGGTCACTAAGATGAAGAGTGACACTGCCGATGCCCTTTAAGTCCAAGTTCAGCCCCATTAGGAAAAGGGGATGAGAAGGGTTGGGAAGGGGGTGATATGAAAAATGACCAAAGACAACAGATATCAGTGTATAACCCATAGTTTTCTAGGTCGCTAAGATTAATAGTGACACCCCCAATACCCTTCAAGTCCAAGTTCAGCCCTAATAGGAAGGTGGTGAGAAGGGATGAAAACTAAAATGTGAAAAAATGACAGATATTAGTGTCTAATCCATAGCTTTTGAGGTTGCTGAGATGAATAGTGACACTTCCAATGCCTTTTAAGTCTAACTTCAGCACTGATAGGAATGGGGGGTGAAAACGGGTGAAATTTAAAATGTCAAAAATGCTGGGCAATGTAACTGAAGCAACTATCTTAACAGGAAAGGGAGAGGAAGTGAGTGAGAGAGAGAGAGAGAGAGTAGAGGCTATTGGGAGGAGGGAGAGAGAGAGAGAGAGAGAGAGAGAGAGAGAGACAGACAGACAGACAGACAGACAGACAGAGAGTTTATCAGTTGTGATTCAGAGTATTTCCAGGCAGTGCTTGGTTGGCCAGCATATATATATATATATATATATATATATATATATATATATATATATATATATATATATATATATATATATATATATATATATATATATATATTATATATATATATGTATATGTATATGTATATATATACATACACGTTCCTATGTAGAAAAAGTAGAAAAATATAAACAGAAATTATCAAAAAACACTAGCAAAGCAAGATTATACCTAAACATTCGCACACAAACCTATGATTAAAAGAAAGAAATATTACGAACAGCTCGAAAGTTCCGAGTTTGAGAAACTGAAAGAACAGATGATCTGAAGAACTTTGATAAAACCGCGGAATTCACTTGCAGCCTTTAATGGTTATTTTATTACTTATTTTTAGTGAATTCCAACATTCCTCATCGTATTATTTTCTTACTCTTCTCGGACCTGGGCATTCGGTTGCCCGTTCCGTCGTCCTCTGTATTACATAATGGAGTTCATGGTCTAGCAAGGAGTAAGGTTTAGGTATCCAGACCAGATGGGAAATGTAGGGAAATCAAGATTAGCCTCTGCTGACCTCAACTTTTCATTCTCGGGGTACAGAGTAGCTTCGGGTTAGCAACCGCTGTGAAAACACTTACTGAAAACAGAAAGGGTAACTCCTTCTAGGACCTCTTCCTTTTGGGAAAACAAAGAAGCTTAATAGAGGTAAAAGAATGGCACTAACATTGCAGCTCTTGTTCGCAGCCAAAGCCGAGAAGGAAGGAAAGAACAGACAGCAGAATGTTCTGGAAGGAAGAGGAAGCTGAACCCAGGGATAACTGTAACAAGATAATCTACCACCTAAGCAAAGATAAACGAAAATAATGACGAAGAACAATAATTAAGAAAATAGGAAATGAATGAAGTGAGAAATGGGTTTTTGGGTGCTGAATTTCAGTTACTATTCAAATAACTGATGAGAAAAAATACGAAATGCATAAAACAAGTTATTCTGTCGCATATCAGTCATTGGAAAGTACTATATCAGGATTTTTTTGGGGACCGGACATATATCCTCCACCAATTAAGGAAAAGAGGTGTCATTTTTCATGGGATTCAAAATCAGTGAGCGATTCTGGTTTTGCCTCGTTCGATGTCTACAGGGACAGGGATATAGAAGATCAAGGGAAAATATTTGTCCCAGAGCAAAGGACAAAAAATGCATACTTTGTTTTCAAACCAATATTGTACAAAGTCATAAGATGTCAAGGTCGGAGGCTAAAGAGAGTTGTCTTACGCTTAAAAAATGTTCTCTTTTATTGTATGAAACCACTTAATGTGTTTTGAGTTCCACAAGAATTTAAGAAAAGTATGATAAACATCACAAATCTAAACACTTATGTTTATGAGTTCTAAATTAAGAGAAAGATGTTCAAACATTTAAATTTGTTACATAGGTAATTTATGTGTCCCAACGCTTTCTATATATTGATGCAATATCACTAACTCAAAAAAGAGTGAAATCTCCAAAATGAACGAAACGATCTGGTTTATTGAAAAATCTGGAAAATGTGAAAAACTGATATTTACAAAGTTTTTGCCATAAGTATTCGCTTCTAAATAATGCATTTTCAAATATCTTATAACCTTGTTATTTGTAATTTATGGTTGCTAACTGTAGCAAATTTACTTCTCAACACAGTGGAGTAAATAATCTTGGTAAGAAATTTAAGCTAAATAATGTATAAGGTAACGAACGCAAGGTACCAAAAACTACCAAAATTCAAGCACGCATTATTCGCACAAATTACTTTATGTACAGGATTTTTTCATTGAAATTTTATATTCCTAGCCGTGCATAAGCCAGTACCTTTATTGTAGATTATGTTAGTTTTTTTCCCACCCCCAAACAAGAAAACAAAAAGAAATGACGCACTTCCTCACATCAAATGACACTGAGTTTTATCGATTTTTTTTTTTTACATATATGATAAAACCGATTTTCAGTTTTTGCCTGATATCTTTTATATCGATTGCCCTGTCTAAGAGTAATGACCTGCATTTTAGAATATTTTCGTGCGCCTAAAATTCTCACTGCTCGAGGCCTGGGAAGTGGTCCAAAGCTCAGAATGACACCAGGGACCTGAGCCAGAGGTCTCGCCAGAATTTGAGAGTCCGGCTTCCTCACACAGCTGTCTTTGCTCTGAAATGTCTGCAACTGGATGGGTGGCCACCAATTGCCATTGGTAGATGATAAGTACAGGTGAGTCTTACCTTTTAATCCTTCGTGGTTAAACTCAGGAAGGAACTTAATTGTTGTACCAATATGTAATGGTTGGTAGAAAATCAATAATATTTTTTTTTCGAAATTCATATATCACTATTTTATTCCAAAATCACAATTTCAAATAATGCTCGCAATAGTATCTATGACGATGGGTCGTTAAGTCTTCTTCACTATCCACCAATAAAATTCATGTACATAATGTTTTCGCCAAAATTCATCTTAATTGTTCATTTCTTCTCGCAAAAGTTTGCACTTTTGAAATTCTCTGCTTTGTTAGCAGAGTTAGTGGAAACTCCCGCACCCTCTCCGCTGAACAACCCAACAGTAGGAAACAGAAGCAATAACTGACATTGAACTTTTCGGCAAATTCAGCGTTTCGCAAAGATGAAAAACGTCTGAGCAGATGCAGCTGCTCCTGCCGCGTGTAGTATTAAGTGGCTTCCAGAGAGATTGTTTGTCTAAAATAGTGAAAATGCTGTCTTTTCCGATACTTAATTGTCAGTGGAGCCGATATCGGGCAATGAGATTGAGCATAATTATCGAGACCGATATTGGTGACCTACAATGACCAGAGGTAATTGAATAAAGTATCCAAATAGAATTCACAGAGGTGGGATTTACATTTTACAAAATTCAGTCTAACAAAGATTAATAAAATGTTACCATGATTAACAATATAAAATTAAAAGCCTAGAAAAAAGATCATGCGGTTTGAGTGTCTGTTAAAGCTGGATTAATAGACCTGCTAAAATGTTACAGAGACACATTACTTCCGGAAGGAATATTTTGAATGACCCTCCTGCACCGGACCGCTTTCTTGTTGACCCCCTGTCTCGCCTGCCTGCGTTTCATAGGTTTCTGGTTCCTGGTTCTTACAGTAAGTGCTCGCTCCATAAACACAGTTGCGGGCAGAATGGTGAGGTACAGAGCTTTATTCCACCGCCACTTTTATTTCTTACACTTTTTATCGTCTTTAGCTTTACTTAATTTTATGTGATAGTACTTCAGAATGTTTATTTTAATTCTTGTCCATTACCCTTATCTACAACAATAACCCTGAAAAATTAGAGATGTATCTCAACTAAATATCACAAAATATTGTCAACGAATTTCCGCTTTACTTGCAACCCTCCCCCTTTCTTTTCTTTTTTTTTTAAAGGGGCAGAGCCATGCTATTAGCTTTGACACCCAGCGCTTTCCAGGTTAACAACATTCTTAATCAGACGACACTGGCTCTGAAGTGCTTCTTCTTCTTCTTCTTCTTCTTCTTCTTCTTCTTCTTCTTCTTCTTCTTCAGGAAGAACAGTTCATTTAAAGACACTTGTTTATGGTGTAGGTGTGTGTGTAGGGGGGTGGACGAGGATCAGGGAGTTATAAAAGGGGCGCGTCATATAAATAGAGCCAGTTGATAAAAGTGATGAATCTCTCATTTTTTATGGTAGAAGGAAAAGGTTATGAAGAAATAAATGTCTATCTTAGAAGGCTGGTACTAAAGGCTAATTCAAAACAAGAATTACTTTTTTCAGTTGAATGTTTTCCCCTTGTGAATCAGAGACAGATGACAGAAGATAATTTTCTTAACAACATTTTACACTTACATTAGCTAATGAATTTCGTGCGGAACATCTGGGTTTCTCGGAAAGATCGAATACTGGAATAGAAAAAGATTTGCGATGAAGTATAGATTATTTTTTATACTGGTCATACGATGATTATTTCCGTTGTCTGGGCATTTCATTTTACCACGCCCATAAACTTCCTCCTTAATTTCTTTCCTTCTCCATGTTTGTAACGCTTGGGTAATTACGAATTTTCGTCAGTTATGTACACAAAGAGGCCACAGTTTTCTAAAACTGCTTCATGGGAGTTAAGAAAATAAAAAGGATTATTATTTTTATTGTAGTAATTGGATCCTAAACCAATTACTATAGTTCCTGCTCTTATGGTTTTAAACTCAACTCTAGTTTTACTCTTCTCCACAGGGCGTTTTTTATTACATCGAACTGGCAATCCTTCCATCAAGAAATTAGTTTCCTTTCTGAATATTTTATGAATAACTGCTTCCCACAGAACTTGTTTTTTAAAAAGCTCCGTATGTTCCTTAACAGACAATTCATGAACATCGCCAAACCTTGTACAGTACCAAAAATAGCTTTTTTATGCCAAATTTCCATTTTTACATGATGATTCTTTTCGACAAAGGTTCGCACAAATTGTCCATAAACAGTATGGCGCCATTAGTCTAGAATTAATCCCTAACAATACACTAACGATTGGTTCCTTTTTCAGATACAAAGATCGAATAAACCAGCTTTTGACCTCTAACGTGGTATATAAGTATACTTGCCCTAAGTGTAACTCTGGGACATATGTCGGATCCACGAGGAGGTTACTGAGGGGTCAGAATCGACTCCCATCGGAGATTGAATTTTCGGACTGGCTGTAGGCTCTCCAATCCCGAGCATTCAAGCATAAAAAACCATTCAAACATTTGTAAAACATATATTGATAGGAATTTTTTTTTTTTTTTTTGTATTCTAACTGTGCTGTATGTTATTAATTTTATTGAATTTTAGAGCATTTTTAAAGTAATCCTATTCATTATTTAACAGAATCCCTGATGATGTAATAAAATTATTTATTACGAAACGTTGCAAATAAAGAATTATGCTGAGATTAGTACATTCCCATGGTCCACCTTAGCGCTGATGTGTGCCACTGGCCGTCGACTACTTCTGTTTATATATATATATATATATATATATATATATATATATATATATATATATATATATATATATATATATATGTGTGTGTGTGTGTGTGTGTGTGTGTGTGTGTGTGTGTGTGTGTGTATATCGTCTGTAACAGGTTTATTTGCCGACGCCTTACACCTCATGATATATCGTTAAGGCTGGAAGTATTAAAAGTGACAAAAATGCATAACAAGTCACCAATATGAAACAGAAACTTTTGAAAATTTTAGGAATTAAAGCATTTTTTTTACTAATGTCATAAAAAACCACACACGGAAGGCTAAAAGAAACACCTACCAAAACAAGAGCTAAAAAGGGACTCAAAAAGAAAATGAGAAAATAAACATATGTAGATATCTCCAACAAACGTGGAAAGTAAATAAACAGGCAATTTTTTGTGTTGTAAGGCATGCAGGCTTGAAACTAAAATATCCTGACAGAGTATTTAACAGTGCGTTTGAAGCGGCAAAAAAGATTATGTATCAAAACCAAAAAGAATCTTACAACGCAAAAAAATTTGCTTCTACTGCCTGATAATAATAATATGAAAAATTCCCCATCTTCTTAAGAATTTTGGTGTTACTGTCGCATTTAAGAACAATAAACAATGAAAAATGTACTTATCAAGAACTCCCCTGACAATACTAAAGGGTGTGTATATAAAATTCCATGTAAGTCTTGTAACAACTTTTATATTGGTCAAACGGGGAAAGCACTGGAAAAAAGAATTGAACAGCATAAGAAATGTGAGATATGCACAGGGGAACAGTGGTATTTCTGTAAATGTTAGTGAGAACAATCATGCTATCAACTGGGAAGGGGCAAAAAGGATTGTATAATCTAATAATGCACTGGAAAGGAATATCATTGAATCTAGCTCTATAAAAGAAAGCTACAACCATAAAATTAATATCAGTCAAGGGATGTATAAACTTGATCCTTTAATATCAAAAGAAATTTGTAAATTGTTTAAAATTTAAAGCAGGCAGTAGAGGTGTATGAAAATAGGATTAATATATTTGTAAACACAGTACAGGGGCAGTAGTGCTAATGACTTTCAAAACTCCGCCTCCCTGACACATGTCAGGTGTGGAACTGAGGTCGCCTAAGGTCGGTATGATTATTGGTATTATCCTTTGAGAGCATATTGTGATTTTCAGCCAAATGAGTTTTGAAGGCCACTCCTACCTCGACACCGGCCTGTGGATGGATATATAGTCTAACGGTTGCGTATGTTC
Source organism: Macrobrachium rosenbergii (assembly GCA_039081455.1). NCBI lineage: Eukaryota > Metazoa > Arthropoda > Malacostraca > Decapoda > Palaemonidae > Macrobrachium > Macrobrachium rosenbergii. Next base: position 29,424 of record JANJGK010007759.1, read on the forward strand.
GTCAATACTGTTCCTGTTGTATATATATTTGTGACTTCTTATACTCTGTATCAGTCGTTCGCCAATGGCTTCGGAATAAAGTCGAAACCGGTCAGGTCCTACACCCCGTCTCTTATTTTTCACCTGTGGTAATGTGGAATAAATGAATCACGTACAAAAGTGATAATAATCATATATATAAATAAATATATATACATATATATATATATATATAT
>JANJGK010007760.1:5000-29638 GCA_039081455.1 Macrobrachium rosenbergii
GAACATTGTTATGTCAATTACTTTAGAAAAACCAAGTTATTATACAGGTAATCAAATCCAACATCAGCAAAAACATTACAAATTCTAAGAAAATGAAATTTCTAATCTTGATAAATGATGTTTTACCAGTTAAAATTTTCCATCTTGCATCACAAATTTATATCTACTTGGTCAAGAAATAGTATTTTAAACAACGAAACCTAATCATTAACCTGTAAGTAAAATATGGCAGTTCAGAATAAAAATTTCCCCGAGTGAGATTATAAATTTGAAGTCATGATATAGAGTATTTTAGCATCCAGCCATACAAAGTAATTTAAACCAAGTTATCCATAATGAAAGTAATTCAGTCATATATACAAATATCTCTGAAGACAAGAACAAATGACCCTATCCACAAATATCTAGAAGTAAATTGGTCCACAGACCCTAAGGGACGAATTCTGCCAGCTACAAAGCCAATGGCAGTGTGTCTGACACATTCGAAAATACACAAATCAATAATCAGTTGTCTTTCGCATAGTGTTTCTCGGGTTTCTGTCAGATTACATACAAGACATTTTTCTGTAACACAACGTAAGAGAAATTCCTGTGACACATCTCAAGAAAAACCATAAACAGAATGTCGAAATGTCTAAACATAATAGATTTCCTGACACGTTATCTGTAGAAAAAATGAAACGGGTGTTTCTTGGCCATTACACATCCGTACAAAATTCAGTCTCACTACGCCAGTTCATAGGACAATCAAGCATTTCCCCAAGTGCAAATACAGTCGTGAGATGAACATAAGCTAAGGCTAGTCTCAGGGGTAACCTAATCCCCCCAACCGCCCGTCGACTCCCTGTACATATATAAGCCTTTCTTACACATTTGAGAGCGTCTTGCCACTCTTCAGCAGTACTGGAACACATCTGGAAAGCATATAAGGGAAGTATATCAAATACTTTTCCCATCTCGCCAATCAGCTGTCATCTTAGAAAAACGGCTCTTTGACCGGCCTCGAAACTGATGACAGATTGGTTATAACCTCCCGCCGAGGGGCCACTCCCTCCAAGGAGTCCTATATTTTGAATATTTCCAGATAGCTATTTACAATTTTTCCAGTTTTCTATCTACACAATGTATATACATAAGGACTTCTGTTCTTCAACTACAGTAATTCATATTGATTTCTTCAAGCTGCTCAGACTTCTATATTAATGTTTAAAGAAAACTGCTCTGGCTCTCACTTGTCCCTTGTCCAAAACTAAGGCTAGATAAAACTCGCAACTTGGATCATGGCTTTTAACATCAAGTGCTTAAAATTTACGAAGCAAAACTGAGAATTCATTCCAGAATTTCTTGAACTCAAATAACCTGACACCCAAAGTTTTAGCCCAGTTCTACTCCATGACAAAAGTTCTAAGTATCTGTGGTCATCACCCAACTAAACAGACAAGAACAGTCACGAGCGAGATTCTTAAGGTTGAAGATAAGATTGAAAATATTCAGAGCATTAAGACGAAACAGCAAAAACATCCCAATAGGATACAGGTATCTAGTTATCTAGTTATCCAAGACACCTCAAGAAAAGTGTCTAGTGTGTAGTGAATTGTAAAGCGTGTACGGTGGAAAGGAAGGCTTCATTCAACAATGGATTTCAAGAAGCATGTCGAGACTTCAGCAAAACAAAGTGATCAGGACTGTTTTAATAATGTATTAGAGGATGTTTCAGAGTCTGTAAAATGTACAGGGTCTCTTTAGCAAACATTGAAATTTAGTAAGATATAATATAGTGATGTGCAGGGCACAGAGAGAGAGAGAGAGAGAGAGAGAGAGGAGAGAGAGAGAGAGAGAGAGAGAGAGAGAGAGAGAGAGAGAGAGAGAGAGAGAGAGAGAGAGAGAGAGTGTTGAAGTATAATATATATATATATATATATATATATATTATATATATATATATATATATATATATATATATATATATATATATATATATATAGAGAGAGAGAGAGAGAGAGAGAGAGATAGAGAGAGAGAGAGAGAGAGAGAGAGAGAGAGAGAGAGAGAGAGAGAGAGAGAGAGAGAGTGTTGAAGTATAATACATATATACATAATATTACATATAATATACATATATATATATATATATATATATATATATATATATATATATATATTTAGAGAGAGAGAGAGAGAGAGAGAGAGAGAGAGAGAGAGAGAGAGAGAGAGAGAGAGAGAGAATTAGAAATTTCTAAATCATACATATTTACAAAAATATTTCATCCCCTTTCTTTAACAACACTGGAAAGAATTATTACTTTTCCAAAAACCTGCAAAGTTTTGAACAATTATTAAGGCCCTCTTGAGTCGTGCCACGGACAAATCAACACCACCTTTGGCAAAATGGCTAAGAGACTTTATGAGAACTGAGCAGAAAAAATAGAAACCCATTAGTCCTTTTACAATGTACAATTCATACACGGAAATTTCCCAATGCCTAATCAAGTTACAGTTTAAGTTTAGAGCTAACTGCAAATTGATAACGTTGCTGAATTTAAATGGGAATTGTTAAAAACATTTTGACAAGAGTGAAAAATTATGAATCACAACTTACCCTAAAAAAATATTAATAAATACATAATTTCCCATATGTCAAGACACTGTAGCATCAAGAGACCCTAAATTTACGAAACGTACAAATCCTAACGAATAGAATACTATAATCATAAACTTTGCATGAGTAAAAGGCCACACTAATGTGAATGAGTGAAAAATACAGTCTCTCATTTACATCAGTGTGGCCTTTTACTCATTATTTAAGATCACAATACAGTGATGTACCACAGAAAACTTTACATGGCTACTTATATGGCTTCCTATAATCCAACAACAACTAAATAACTTCACTTTTACTTCCAATCAGTTCCATTAAGTCTTGTCACATTCCATCGTCCTATTTTCCCTGGCTAGATCCCCCCCCCCCTTTTCATAGACAATTAACATCTTCGTGAGAACCTTAAAGTTAAAAGCTAAAAAGTAAAGTTGTTGGTGCCAGTCAAGTGAAACAGCTTAATAATGATAGATGATTAAATAGCAACCCTTCTCATAGCTGGAGATGAATTTCCTTTGATCAACTAAGGATCTGGAAAATGATTGGCTAATCCTTAAAAGGATTTCAGTCCTAGAAAGTATACCTGTCACTACAACATTAACAAGTATGACCCTTTCTCTTCACTGAGTTAACTTATTGATTCTACCTGAAATACCCTTATTGATACCAACCTACCCTTAAGCTTACTCTTTTAATCTTGAGTTGCCTTGGTAGTTCATATGCCAAGATCACCATTTTTCTACAATACTGTAAACCCTCAAGCAGCACTGAATTTGAGTTGATAGTTTCATATACCTGAAACCCTTGTTAACAAAAACTAAGCAGCCCTGGAATTTTGCGTTTATGTGCACAAAACCCCAACCTTCAATTTGAGTTTAATTATCAACAATACCATACTCCCCTTAAGATATTGCCTACAATTGGGAACCATCAAATGACAACATCAAATGACAACAGTGTCCCTAGGATATTACTTATACTTTGGAACGTTTCAGTGCCAACAATGCACCTTGAGATAATACTCACAATCTGGAACTCTCAAATGCCAACGGTATCACTTAAGATATTACTCACAATTTGGGACCTTCAAATGCCAACAGTGTCCCTTGAGATATTACTCACAATTTGGGATCTTCAAATGACAACAATATCCCTTAAGATATTACTCACAATTTGGGACCTTCAAATGACAACAATATCCCTTAAGATATTACTCACAATTTGGGACCTTCAAATGGCCAACAGTGTCCCTTGAGATATTACTCACAATTTGGGACCTTCAAATGCCAACAGTGTCTTGATATACGCAGAAAAGCCAAGAAAATAATGCTCTTGATAAGACTCTCAGCAGTAATTACAGTATTAATTTTTAATCAGTTTATGTTTAACAAGATGCATTATTTTCATGGCTACATTTGTAAAAATTCAATAGCCTATCATTTAATCCCTTTAAAATTGAGAACTTCATGATTGTAAAATCTGGAAAAAATTCAATAAACAATATCCTGAGATATTTCCTATCCTGGATTGTACACGTGTCAGATATCCCCTTCTATATTAAACCAACCCTTTACGTATCCTAAGTGTCCAAACATTAGTACCATTGCTTTCTCAAGACCTAGAAGCTAGTACATATTACAGATTATGATATAGGCCTTGAGAGTTGAAAACGAAGATATAACTAAGTCCCTACCATAGAGAAGCTAGTTTGACGTATTTATAAGCCATGTATACAGAAAATCTGTCAGTTAATCAACTGGAATTTTGTCAGAAATTTTATCTGTTCTATGTGGGTAAAGCTTCATAGGTTCTACGTCTCTAAATCGTCCCTAAAAGCCACAGAGGTATTTCTATAAAACATTGGTGAGCTAGTTCTTGGTAAGTACTGTACTAGTTAACAGCCAGTATGAACTCTCAAAGTTAATTAGAATTACCTACCATTAACCTAACCAAATAAAAATTAAGGAAAAATGTAAACTTGGGCTGTGAGACTGCCAAACATCTGATATTATGGTATTGCTGTAATGTTGAAGCATACTGGATTACCTGATTTCAGAACATTACAGTTAATATTCATCCTGAACTGCCTAGCAACAAATATTCTCCTAAGAATTTTATGGTAAAAATTTTACAGTATTCTGATTCAAACAGTATTCTCTTGTGACTGATATTAGACTGAATGGGTTTAGGCTATGAAATTGAGCCACATGCTGGCTAATATGAACTAAAGGATATTTAGATGAACTGTTTCCTAATGTGTTCTAACCCACTTGATGGCTGATATAAACTAAAATTGTATTTAGATGAGCTGTTTCCTAATGTGTTCTAATTCACATGAAGGCTGATATTAAACATATAGGACACTTGGACAATAAATATTCTGAACTGTCTTACAATACATTAAGCATGTAAGAAATTTAACTGAACTCTGTCCATCCTAAACCATACCAAACTATCTGATAGCTGCCACTAAGTTGAAGAGAAATTAAGTAGAAACTGTGTATTCTGGACCATATTTAACCCTCTAATAGCTGTTATTTAACTGATCATTGAAGACCATTAGAATAATTATTAAATCTACTATTTATAAAGTTTAATAAAAAAAATGTACTGAAGAATGCTTCTTTTGGTAGAATCTTGCAATGTTCATTCCGATGTCTAATACTCCACTTGCCAAATTACAAATTTCTGTAAAAAAGAGAACCTCGTTATCATCTCACGTAAACTTCAAAATGTCTTTGGTTACAAGGAATTAAACTTACGTCATAATTAGCTACAGCTAGACACCGAGCTTCCTATAACTGGGTCCGTATTTAAGATAAGGAAATATCACAGAACTTCACTTGCTAACAGTTGCGGTAAATGTTTATTTCACGTCATCAAAGTTTTATTAGAAATGCAATTGTTACTGAAAACGTGCAGGCTCTTATTCTTCTCAGTTTTAAATAAGGAAAGTGAAAATTACATTAAAGTCTGGGTGATATTATTATTATTATTATTATTATTATTATTATTATTATTATTATTATTATTATTATTATTATTATTATTATTATTATTAATTATTATTATTATTATTATTATTATAATATCTAGAATCCATCTGCTGCAAATCTACGGATTTATCCCAACGTATTTAAATACTTACAACGACATAGAGAATGAAACTGCTGTACTGTTAATGTATTTCCCTTTGCCGAAGTATGACATAGGCCAGATTGTTGATCAATATTGATGTAGAAGAGAAACGAGTCGTAAGGGAAAGTTGAGAAGACTTAATATTAATTTGCACGATGCAGCCTTATTTTTTGACAGGACTTGCTTAAGAGAGGGTGTAGTACTTCCTTTTATTATTATTATTATTATTATTATTATTATTATTATTATTATTATTATTATTATTATTATTATTATTATTATTATTATTATTATTATTATGTCATAACTTGGTGACATTTTTGGCACCACAATGTCCCACCCCTCTTTAACCAATCTTAAAAATTCTCCTGGCATATTTTCAGAAAGAAAATGTACTGATCATACCGTAATTGCCCAGTACAAAACCATGTAATATATTATACAATGGAACTAACCCCTAATTATAGGAAAAATGATAGGACAAACTAAACTAGTCTTACAGAACGTGAAGATTGCAGAGTGACACCATCTCATTATTTCAGTCTGTCATTCGTCCCCAATCCAAAACTTTCCACTGCTTTACCTTGAGTTTCTGCAAAATCTACTTTAAGGCTGTAAACTTGTAACCATCCGTACAACTATATCTAATTTAATTATCAATTTCACAAAATAGTCCACACTGCATGGTCATTCAACACCTACCTTTATTGCAGTGTTACAAAGGTTCTTTGTATTATTTCTTTATAATTCGTAGACTACTCCCCTCAAGAATTTCCAGGATGTACACCACCTGAAAAGACGAGATGGAAGTTAATTTCATAATTGAAAATCGAGGTTTTCTTGCTTGTAAAGTAGCAAAATATGGACACCATTACTTACAACCAGGCATCAAGCATATTATCCACAGGTCTCTGTAACTAAGAGGGACAATTGGGTTCTCTGTAAACAATCCGTGAGCTTTCGTATCCAAACATTGACTTCAGTTACCCCAACTTTGCAAATTCAAGTCCAGTTGACATTTCCGGGTCATGACATAGCTGCTTCTATAATTTTGCTTTATCCTGGACTCCAGAGCAGCTCCTTTCACCCCAGTGTTTTGTTTGTGTTGTGGTTTGTTAGCTTTTGTAGGGGAACGAAAACATTTATTAAATGTTTTATTAAGCTTGGAATTTTTCACAGTGAATATTTTTTTATTTTTAGCTCAGGCTTTCGGACACTTAAGCGGAGATTTGCATTTTGTATTGTTTTTTCGTACTCTCGCCCTATTTTCCCAAAAAGTCAGAATTTTAAGTCTAAAAAAATAGTATCCAAATTCCCCCCCCCCCCCCCACCCCATCTAGAAAAATTAGCCACTTTCATGTTGAGCTACTTAGTATTCTTATACTGTAGGACTGCTTTCCCCCGATAGAATTTAAATATTAGTTAGAATAATCAGCCAGAATCTAAGGGGCTATGTTGTACTTTAACTTCATTCACTTATTACATCACATTAAAGTTGGCACATAGCCCCACATATTGCACACTTGGTTATGATGAGTTAAAAGGTAAACTGTTTCGTGGACAGTCTTGTGCTCAGGTTTTTTTTTTTTTTTACCACTTTTTAGGATGTATTAGTGCTAAAATGGGCTTTTGTCCTCTGAAATGAAATTTTACTCGGTTTTTAATGATATACCTTGAAATTATTCCTTCAACATTTAGATTCCCCAGGCCAAACAGCAGTTCTATATCAGAATTTTAGTGCACTGCATTAGGAATACTATATGCACTTACAGAATGGTACCACTCACTAACCAAATCAAATAAGAATCAAATAAGAAAACTACAAGACAAATATCTTAAATATTGTCACAGTACCAGTTTACTTAACATTCTTAGTTTTCAAGACCACATTCTACTCTACAAAGCATGACCAAACTTCCCTGGGGCCTTCAAGTAGAAATTTCTTCCTTTTACAATATCTACTTCACTGTTACAATTTTTCCATTAACATTACTCTATACGGTTTATTTAGGTAAGTAAATTCTCTTCAAATGAATTATTTCTTGATATTGTACTTTTGAAAATAATTGTATTAAAATACTTCATCCTTACATGTTACTATAGAACAGAACACACCATCATGTTTCATGTACAGTACTTCCCAAACAACCAACCTGTCATGATTGGCCTGTTGTTCAAAACAGTTTGCGATTTTTAATTGGTGCTCACAGAGAACAGAGGCGCTCTACAAACTGACCAAGATTTAACTCCAAATACTCATTCAAATATGGTTTTTCAAAGGCCTCACATTTACACCAAAACAAGTACAACAGTTCTAGTTATCGACTCCTTAAAAGGCCTCACATTTACACCAAATGAGTACAACTATTCTTGTGTTAACAAGGTCTTAAAAGACCATACATTGTACACCAAATCAGTACAAAAGTTCTAGTGTTATCAGGGCCTTAAAAGGCCACATATTTACACCAAATCCGTACAAAAGTTCTAGTGTTATCAAGGCCTTAAAAGGCCTCATATTTACACCAAATCAGTACAAACGTTCTAGTATTATCAAGGCCTTAAAAGACCTCATATTTACACCAAAATCAGTACAAAAGTTCTAATGTTATCAGAACCTTAAAAGGCCTCATATTTACACCAAATCAGTACAAAAGTTCTAGTGTTATCAAGGCCTTAAAAGACCTCATGTTTACACCAAATCAGTACAAAAGTTTTAGTGTTATCAAGGCCTTAAAAGACCTCATATTTACACCAAATCAGTACAAAAGATCTAGTGTTATCAAGGCCTTAAAAGACCTCATATTTACACCAAATCCGTACAAAAGTTCTAATGTTATCGGGGCCTTAAAAGACCTCATATTTACACCAAATCAGTACAAAAGTTCTAGTGTTATCAAGGCCTTAAAAGACCTCATATTTACACCAAATCAGTACAAAAGTTCTGGTGTTATCATGGCCTTAAAAGGCCACATATTTACACCAAATCAGTACAATACTTCTGGTGTTATCAAGGCCTTAAAAGACCTCATTTACACCAAATCAGTACAAAAGGTCTAGTGTTATCAAGGCCTTAAAAGACCTCATATTTACACCAAATCAGTACAAACGTTCCAGTGTTATCAAGGCCTTACAAAACCTCATATTTACACCAAATCAGTACAAAATTTCTAGTGTTATCAGGGACTTAAAAGGCCTTATATTTACACCAAATCAGTACAAAAGTTTTAGTGTTATCAAGGCCTTAAAAGACCTCATATTTACACCAAATCAGTACAAAATTTCTAGTGTTATCAGGGCCTTAAAAGACCTCATATTTACACCAAATCAGTACAAAAGTTTTAGTGTTATCAAGGCCTTAAAAGGCCTCATATTTACACCAAATCAGTACAAAAATTCTAGTGTTATCAGTGAATTAAAAGGCCTCATATTTACACCAAATCAGTACAAAAGTTCTAGTGTTATGAAGGCCTTAAAAGACCTCATATTTACACCAAATCAGTACAAAAGTTCTAGTGTTATGAAGGCCTTAAAAGACCTCATATTTACACCAAATCAGTACAAAAGTTCTAGTGTTATGAAGGCCTTAAAAGACCTCATATTTACACCAAATCAGTACAAAAGTTCTAGTGTTATGAAGGCCTTAAAAGGCCTCATATTTACACCAAATCAGTACAAACGTTCTGGTGTTATCATGGCCTTAAAAGACCTCATATTTACACCAAATCAGTACAAAAGTTCTAGTGTTATGAAGGCCTTAAAAGACCTCATATTTACACCAAATCAGTACAAAAGTTCTAGTGTTATGAAGGCCTTAAAAGACCTCATATTTACACCAAATCAGTACAAAAGTTCTAGTGTTATCAAGGCCTTAAAAGACCTCATATTTACACCAAATCAGTATAAAAGTTCTAGTGTTATCAAGGCCTTAAAAGACCTCATATTTACACCAATTCAGTACAAAAGTTTTAGTGTTATGAAGGCCTTAAAAGACCTCATATTTACACCAAATCAGTACAAAAGTTCTAGTGTTATGAAGGCCTTAAAAGACCTCATATTTACACCAAATCAGTACAAAAGTTCTAGTGTTATGAAGGCCTTAAAAGACCTCATATTTACACCAAATCCGTACAAAAGTTCTAATGTTATCAGGGCCTTAAAAGACCTCATATTTACACCAAATCAGTACAAAAGTTCTAGTGTTATCAAGGCCTTAAAAGACCTCATATTTACACCAAATCAGTTCAAAAGTTCTAGTGTTATGAAGGCCTTAAAAGACCTCATATTTACAACAATTCAGTACATACGTTCTAGTGTTATCAGGGCCTTAAACGACCTCATATTTACACCAAATCAGTACAAAAGTTCTAGTGTTATGAAGGCCTTAAAAGACCTCATATTTACACCAAATCAGTACAAAAGTTCTAGTGTTATGAAGGCCTTAAAAGACCTCATATTTACACCAAATCAGTACAAAAGTTCTAGTGTTATGAAGGCCTTAAAAGACCTCATATTTACACCAAATCAGTACAAAAGTTCTAGTGTTATGAAGGCATTAAAAGACCTCATATTTACACCAAATCAGTACAAAAGTTCTAGTGTTATCAAGGCCTTAAAAGACCTCATATTTACACCAATTCAGTACAAAAGTTCTAGTGTTATGAAGGCCTTAAAAGACCTCATATTTACACCAAATCAGTACAAAAGTTCTAGTGTTATGAAGGCCTTAAAAGACCTCATATTTACACCAAATCAGTACAAAAGTTCTAGTGTTATGAAGGCCTTAAAAGACCTCATATTTCCACCAAATCAGTACAAACGTTCTAGTGTTATCAGGGCCTTAAAAGACCTCATATTTACACCAAATCAGTGCAAAAGTTTTAGTGTTATCAAGGCCTTAAAAGACCTCATATTTACACCAAATCAGTACAAAAGTTTTAGTGTTATCAGGGCTTTAAAAGACCTCATATTTACACTAAATCAGTACAAATGTTTTAGTGTTACCAAGGCCTTAAAAGACCTCATGTTTACACCAAATCTGTACAAAAGTTCTAGTGTTATCAGGGACTTAAAAGAACCCATATTTACACCAAATTAATACAAAATTTTTAGTGTTATCAGGGCTTTAAAAGACCTCATATTTACACCAAATCTGTACAAAAGTTTTATTATTTTCAAGGCCTTAAAAGGCCTCATATTTACACTAAATCAGTACATAAGTTCTAGTGTCATCAGGGCCTTAAGAGACCTCATATTTACACCAAATCAGTACAAAAGTTTTAGTGTTATCAAGGCCTTAAAAGGCCTCATATTTACACCAAATCAGTACAAAAATTCTAGTGTTATCAGTGATTTAAAAGGCCTCATATTTACATCAAATCAGTACAAAAGTTCTAGTGTTATGAAGGCCTTAAAAGACCTCATATTTACACCAAATCAGTACAAAATTTCGGCTGTTATCAAGGCCTTAAAAGACCTCATATTTACACCAAATCAGTACAAAAGTTCTAGTGTTATCAAGGCCTTAAAAGGCCTCATATTTACACCAAATCAGTACGTAAGTTCTAGTGTTATCAAGGCCTTAAAAGACCTCATATTTCCACCAAATCAGTACAAAAGTTCTAGTGTTATCAAGCCTTAAAAGGCCTCATATTTACACCAAATCAGTACAAACGTTCTAGTGCTATCAAGGCCTTAAAAGACCTCATATTTACACCAAATCAGTACAAACGTTCTAGTGTTATCAGGGCTTTAAAAGACCTCATGTTTACACCAAATCAGTACAAAAGCTCTAGTGTTATCAAGGACTTAAAAGACCTCATATTTACACCAAATCAGTACAAAAGTTCTAATGTTATCAGGGCCTTAAAAGACCTCATATTTACACCAAATCAGTACAAAAGTTTTAGTGTTATCAAGGCCTTAAAAGATCTTATATTTACACCAAATCAGTACAAAAGTTTTAGTGTTATCAGGGCTTTAAAAGGCCTCATATTTACAACAAATCAGTACGTAAGTTCTAGTGTTATGAAGGCCTTAAAAGACCCCATATTTACACCAAATCAGTACAAAAGTTCTAGTGTTATGAAGGCCTTAAAAGACCTCATATTTACACCAAATCAGTACAAAAGTTCTAGTGTTATCAAGCCTTAAAAGGCCTCATATTTACACCAAATCAGTACAAAAGTTCTAGTGTTATCAAGCCTTAAAAGGCCTCATATTTACACCAAATCAGTACAAAAGTTCTAGTGTTATCAGGGCTTTAAAAGACCTCATGTTTACACCAAATCAGTACAAAAGCTCTAGTGTTATCAAGGACTTAAAAGACCTCATATTTACACCAAATCAGTACAAAAGTTCTAATGTTATCAGGGCCTTAAAAGACCTCATATTTACACCAAATCAGTACAAAAGTTTTAGTGTTATCAAGGCCTTAAAAGATCTTATATTTACACCAAATCAGTACAAAAGTTTTAGTGTTATCAGGGCTTTAAAAGACCTCATATTTACACCAAATCAGTATAAATGTTTTAGTGTTATCAAGGCCTTAAAAGACCTCATGTTCACACCAAATCTGTACAAAAGTTCTAGTGTTATCAGGGCCTTAAAAGAACCCATATTTACACCAAATCAGTACAAAATTTTTAGTGTTATCAGGGCTTTAAAAGACCTCATATTCACACCAAATCTGTACAAAAGTTTTAGTATTATCAAGGCCTTAAAAGGCCTCATATTTACACCAAATCAGTACATAAGTTCTAGTGTCATCAGGGCCTTAAAAGACCTCATATTTACACCAAATCAGTACAAAAGTTTTAGTGTTATCAAGGCCTTAAAAGGCCTCATATTTACACCAAATCAGTACAAAATTTCTAGTGTTATCAGGGACTTAAAAGGCCTTATATTTACACCAAATCAGTACAAAAGTTTTAGTGTTATCAAGGCCTTAAAAGGCCTCATATTTACACCAAATCAGTACAAAATTTCTAGTGTTATCAGGGCCTTAAAAGACCTCATATTTACACCAAATCAGTACAAAAGTTTTAGTGTTATCAAGGCCTTAAAAGACCTCATATTTACACCAAATCAGTACAAAAGTTCTAGTGTTATCAAGGCCTTAAAAGACCTCATATTTACACCAAATCAGTACAAAAGTTTTAGTTTTATCAGGGCTTTAAAAGACCTCATATTTACACCAAATCAGTACAAAAGTTCTAGTGCTATCAGGACCTTAAAAGGCCTCATATTTACACCAAATCAGTACAAAAGTTCTAATGTTATCAGGGCCTTAAAAGACCTCATATTTACACCAAATCAGTACAAAACTTTTAGTGTTATCAGGGCTTTTAAATACCTCATATTTACACCAAATCAGTACAAATGTTCTAGTGTTATCAAGGCCTCATATTTACACCAAATCAGTACAGAAGTTCTAATGTTATCAGGGCCTTAAAAGGCCTCATTATTACACAAAATCAGTACAAAAGTTCTAGTGTTATCAAGGCCCTAAAAGACCTCATATTTACACCAAATCAGTACAAAAGTTCTAGTGTTATCAAGGCTTTAAAAGGCCACATATTTACACCAAATCAGTACAAAATTTGTAGTGTTATCAAGGCCTTAAAAGACCTCATATTTAGACCAAATTAGTACAAAAGTTCTAGTGTTATTACGGCCTTAAAAGGCCTCATATTTACACCAAATCAGTACAAAATTTCTAGTGTTATCAGGGCCTTAAAAGACCTCATATTTACACCAAATCAGTACAAAAGTTTTAGTGTTATCAAGGCCTTAAAAGGCCTAATATTTACACCAAATCAGTACAAAAGTTCTAGTGTTATCAAGGCTTTAAAAGGCCTCATATTTACACCAAATCAGTACAACAGTTCTAGTTTATCAAGGCCTTACCTTTACAAGCCGTGGATCCAGATGATAAACAGGCCTTGGCTTACCCAAGTCGCACTTCTGTTTGTAGTATCGACTGCTCCAGATGATGAACAGTCCTTGGCTTACTCAAGTCACACTTCTGTTTGTAGTACTTGCTATCTCCTAGTCTGCTCAACCTGAAAGCAAGACGTTTAATCAGATTCTAATGATGTCCGTTCAAGCCACTGCCTGCCATCTAAAGGGTACTGAGATCCTTCTAATTTTTGTTTTATATCTAAAGCTCTTGAACCAAATCTTCCAAATTCATCAGGTTGAGTTGTAAAAATTCAACTTTCAAAAGACATTATCACTATCTTGTTGATTTCCCTTAAATTTATCTAATTTTTTTATAGCAATCACTCAATGTCAATGGCTTATAGCTCAACTTGAAGTCGTACAGAGTAACTGCAAGGGACATACCTAAAGACATTCTTCCCTGAACAAGTTCGTAGTTTGCTACATACAGCTAATTTGTCTAATTTTTTAAGACTAGCTGTGCATTTTTGATTACTCATACTTTAATGGGTTTATATGTCAAGAGTGTGGGAATACCCATACACTTCATAAATCAGATTACTATTCATTTCATTTCAGTATAGCTCTTACTGTTCTGTTATTTCATACTCTTTAAACAGCCCATACAATAAACTCTCTTTTAAACTGGACTTCCAATTGTGTTCACTCATCAGATATATGACGAACCCGAATACTTTTACTGTAGAGCAAATGCTACCACTTTTCAAATCTTGATAGCCCTACCACTCAGGGTATAATAAAGCTCCATATATCGCCACTTTTTCATTAAATTCCTAAAATGAATAACCTAAAGGTGTCACTCCCTACCGGTGTTTCCTGAAAAGATGAAAAACAATTTTATACCACCAAATACTTCAATACTCACCTTTGATAACCATTTGACAAATTCCTTTCCTCTTACATTGGTTTTTGGGAGGCTCTCCAGTTGGCCCTCAATTGGTTTATGAGGCGGGTCCTCTCGCCAGTTTTCTTGATAAACCGCCACTCCTCTTATAACTTTCGAATCTCCTAAGTTCCTTGGGCAACTTAGAAGATAGTCTGGTGTCCTGTGCTCAAAAAAATTCGTTTTTCTAATATTTTTATTGCCACCTGGTTCCACCAACTCTTATTCCTCCATGCTCTTACACGTAGGCAAACTTGCAGACAGTTAAGTCAAGTTTTTCATAAATATATTTAATTTTCTTGTTTTATACTTTATAGTAGCTTCGGGAAATTAAATACTCCTATATGCCCTTATGTCCTTAACACATGATTAAATTCATGGGTACCCTGCGACCGTAGTTAGTTTTTCATCTTTTATGTTGTTACTGAAACAAGTTTCCGTTGTTAGTACTATGTCATCAGTCTACTGTAAGTGTTTGTCATCTGTTCTCTTGTTTAAATAGTTCAGCTGGTTATTGGTTGACTGTTAAAAAATTGCATTCTGATTTGATGCTCTTTCATGGTTTTTCTTTAACTTCACTGTTTTTCCTGTGGCAAGTGGTCAGTGACATGATATAACAATGCAAGTTGCAATTGAATCTCTCAAATTGTGGTCTTTCTCACACTTTTCTTGCATTTAAACTGCTGTATTAAGTGTTATCTGTCATGGCCTAGGCTATCACACCTGGGCACATCTCTGTTCAAGGACAATGTGCAAGTAAAAGTCAGAAGCAACTGCCTGCCTGCAGGGTACTGACTTGTCAGCTCCCCTAGTAGTCCAATGACACCCAGGGTCTCACTGTTGCTTTGCAGAGGATGCAGAGACTCTTATAGCAAGTGTTGCGTTGCAGAGGATTCCAACCAACAGAGCGGCAAGATCCATACTAGTGACCATTGTTGTTCTTGGGTGGGGAAGGCTGAAGAAGAAGCCCTTGGGGAATGCCACAGGTAGCAGTATGGTATTTCCTGAAGTGCAAGTTGTGCTGTGTGAGGTGCATACTCACGGAGTGGTATCCATGCTTACCTATCCTTGATTTAGTTGCCTGTTATCTCCAGGGACTCAGCCTCGTCCGTTTGCGGTACATGAGCCTTTGGGAAGAGTGGCCGTCATGCAGGAATATGACGAGATAATAAAGTTGTGGGGCTGCTTGGTGAACTCGAACCAATAGCCTGTCTTTACTACTGGCTTTCTAAATGCATTAGGTGTAACCGTAGCACAGCCACATGGCATACCTGTCATTGTGGATTGGTGAATCCAAGGAGGTTTCACTGTCACCTCGAAGGGTACACGACGCAAGGAGGATGTTCAATTCTACAAGGGAAATAAACAAACGTCTCATCTTCGAATCGCAACATCTGTACTGTACATGGATGGATGGATCAAAGAAATTCCCAGAGTTACTGCCTACACTGAACAAACCCAGGGACAGGGGACGGTCCTGCATATATCTGTTGGGAAACAAAACCCTTTTGAGTTCGACTTTAGACAGATACTGTAGACATGTCTTATTTATAAACTTAATTTTCTTCACTGTAACTGAGATATCTAGTCAAAATCTTCGTGTTTTTGTTCCTTTTTCATCTGGACTAATTTTGGCTATGGTCTTCTACCCATAATTTTTCTAAGCTTGTAGTATTACTGTTCTTGAAAAAGTCCATACCAGTACTTATTTTCACTCATGAAGTACTGTGGTGATGAATCTACCAGGGAAAATAGTCTCAATAGAATGCAAAACTTCCTTGAATATGAAGTGATATAACTCCAACCTTCCCTTGTAACGAGTTGATCAAGATATGGTAAATAATGGAAGTTGACTACTAAATTCAGTTTATGCTAGAAAATGCAGCCTTGAATATCAGTTGTAAGGACTCAGCTAAATGATGCAAATTTACTGAATATCAACTTCTTTTGTAGGACTATATTATATGCAAATGAGCTTTTGAATACGGTGTTGTGCAAAACCTTTCATTTGGAATGTCAGTTGCTGTCAAAAACTTTTGAAACAAATCAGACTCTTAGGAACTGTACATGACAGTAGCATAGACACTTCAAGCTCCCTGATAAAACTGGTTAATTGCCATGATATCCGAATAAATGGTTTTTATTAAGGAAATCTGAGAAAATTAAAATTTTGGCCGAAATATCTAATAGTAAAATTACAAACTATTTCAACTTCATTGATGAAAATACGGAGGATTCTGGGTCCAGATCAAGAATATTAGTTTCTATCATCCATATTTTCAGTTACACTGTATCAACCATGTGTTTCTTTACCTCTGATTAGGTATAAAATGAATGATATACACACTTTCTTACCATTCAGTAATGCCTGGCCACATAATGATAAATTACTGTCGTAGAAAGCTGTCTTCAAGCTGCGTAGTTATGGATGTGATGTGATCATTACTTCAGAACGCCCAGGGACCTAAAAAATAAGAAATCAATTTGTATTGTATTGTTTAAACGTATCCCCAAATCCTGGCAGAAGGATTACACCTACATTATTAGTATTTGGAGGCTAACAATGAGAACACATAATACCCAAAAAGTTTTTCCTAATGTGTCCTGACCTTAATTTCCTTCTCTGTTCTGCAGGTTTTAGGAGTGCAAGGCCAAGAGTACTGTAGATAGCTTGTTGCCTGAAGTGGGTGGGCCAAGCGTACAAAGTGAAAACTTTCAAGTGGTTTATAAGAATGCTGGTGTGGGTAAATGCAAAGTGGAGTCGACTGTCAGAACAGAAACCAAAACACCATTTTTCTGTAGACTCATTACGTGTTCAAACATTATCACAAAAGGTGCAGTTTCTCACCTTTGTCACTTTTGTACATTTTTGCAAATTTAACATGACACTTCCAGTAGAATGTCAAGTAAACTTCAGTATTATGTAAAAATAACCTATTCTGATCTCAAGATTCTTATACTTGTCTATTAAATAGGGATCAAACCTTCATTAACGCTAGCGCTTATAGCAAAAAATGATTTACGCATTTCTACCCATTCATGTGAATATGTATGCACTCCTGTTGACCCTTGAGTTCTCAGCTGATGAACGAGCTTTTGCTACGACTTTCAAACCAGGCTGAAAGATAAACTTACGATTTCAGTGGCCGTGAATCCTGCAGTTCAAACCATTCTGCATCGATTTCGGTTTTCAGGTCGTTTCGATGCAAGCTCAAGCACTTTCGATGCAAACTGAAGTCGTTTCGATACATCAGTAAAGCAAATTTGATACAGCCCTGTTCGTTTCCACACAATTCACAACACTAAAGTTGCTTTATATTCTCAAGACAATTTCAGCGCATCAACATTATCTATTAGAAGTAGAATGAAGATTTTACATAATGCAAATATCGAGTGGGCTTTACTAATCTCGCAACTCAATTGTTAACTGTTCAATATTGTGCTCTTAATTCAATATATACTGACAAGATGTTAGCCTGACGTTGGAACTGAAATATAAAGCTTAGGCAAAAGGGCAAGTGCTAGGACCCATGAGGTCATTGGGCACTGAAAGGTAAAGTGAAAGTAAAGGTTTTACTGAAGGTGTAACGATCATGTGAACATTGTTCGAAAATAATTATTCGAAAACAGATATTCGAAAAACATTTATTCTAATGGAAAATTGTTAGAATGAAATCTATTCGAAAGGACAATTATTATAAGAAATGGTAATTATTCGAAATGCAAAATTCTTTATTCAAACGACGTGTAAAAATAACATATTCATTCGAAATGCAAAATTCTTCATTCAAACAATAGTGTAAAAATGATTCAGTAACTTATTCCGGGTTGAAAAAATAAGTATCCTATCATCGTAAGGATCTGAATCATATAGCAAAAATTGTTCCCCCTCATTAGTTTTAGTCTGCTCATTAGTTAGAACAATTTCTTTCCTTTCTATGAATAGGATTAGATAAGATAGGCCTGCTCTCTCATTTTGTCTTTTTTGTGAAGAATAGTTCTTCTTTCTATAGAGCTTATTGCAGGTAAAGCTTGCGCGGCTCTTTCACTTAATTTAAGCGAGGCAGCAGTGGAAATGACTTATTGAGGAGAATCACGGGTTTCTTTAGTATCATTTTCCACCTTGTTCATAAAACTATGGGCCTCGTCGTTTACAGCATCACCACAATGATTATGTTCACGAGGAACTTTTATCACTTCACCGTCATTAGTAATTGCACGGCTTTTGCAATACGATGCGAACTTATTGCACTTCAGTATATCTTGGTATCAACTTGTTTGTCTTTCACGAATAAAATACCATCGATTTTAAGCATAGGCTTCTTGCCTTTTCCACTCAAAATGTATTCGGCCATTTTTGAAGGGCTGAAATATTCTGAGGAAATGAAGTTCTTGGTACTGGCAGGATGCCTTCGGCAACGTTTATTATCACTTCAAACAACAATTCAAAATATCAATTTGAACAATTGCCTATCAGAGTAATTTTCCGGTAATTTCCCGATAACGTTTGTTATTTCAAACAACAATTCGAATAACTTTCACCTCGAACGATTGCCTATTAGGGTAATTTTCCTTCGAACAATTTTCTGTTCGAATAGCCGTTTTTCGAGTAATTGTTATCGAATAATTGTTTTCGAATAACTTTCATGAGACGGGTGTAACGGGAGTAAAACTTCAAAGCAGTTGCATTATGAAGCTATTGTTAGGTGAGGGTGGAAAGTAAGATGGAAGAAAGAGAATATGAATGGAGGTACAGTAAAGGGAATAATATGGGTTGCAGTTAGGGGCCGAAGGGACGCTGCAAAGAACCTTAAATAATGCTTACAGTGCACCGCGTAATGAAGTGACGTACTGATTTCCGGGTTCTAGTTAACTATTAAACTAGAAGCACGATATAAGACGCATGATGTCGCTTCACCAACGAATATTTCAGAGCAATACATGGCCCCCCCCCCCGCAAACAAAAAAAGATATCGCAGTTGCTTTTCTTTTACGAGCGAGCGGGTAACTTGATAATTGACCTGTTAATCGAACCACACCAAACTCTATCGAATTTTCTTTATGGGTGTGTTGAAACGACTTGCATTGAAACTATATACCGTAGGCCTTGAATCGAAGAATTCTGTAAACAAACAAATGAATGACATTACTTACATACTAGGAATGAAACGTTCGATACAAATAATGACAACTGAATGAGTCTGGTCCAAGTACGGGGGTTACTTGGGTATAATATAATTCCTTAAGTGACATTTCTCTGGGTCATCGAAAATGAATGGTTGTAGTTTGTTAGATTATAGTAAAAACTGAGCTATTATACACATTCATTTCAGCCCTGGTGATAAATTTCTCTCTTCACAAAGCATGAGAAATATTCAAATAGCTTTCAGTAATGTCCACCACAACTGACATTTTTTATTCCGTTACTTTTTTCCAGATATTCAACACGAACTTTATAAGTTATAATATTCTAACTGTATTGAATATATAAAAAGCAGAATTCAGATTTTTTACTTTTCTTCCAGGAAATGACAAATATAGGCGAGCTGTTAGCACGCACCTCCAATGAAGAGAAGTCCGCAATAAGGAAAGTAGAAAAAAACTTCTATAAAATAATGCAGCTGAAGCAGCAATAATATTCAATAAAATCTGTTTAAAAGAGGGTCTGCTGCCAAATAATAATAATAATAATAATAATAATAATAATAATAATAATAATAATAATAATAATAATAATAATAATAATAATAATAATAATAATAATTTACACATTTACTGTCAACCTAAGTACTGGACCTTCCTTTTAAATATAAAAAAATCGACATTTTCCCTTAAACGCTTTATTACGGAATACTAAGAATAATATTCACAGTTTACCCAAACTGCATTTTTAAACTGTCACGAAAATACAGTTCTCTATCTAAAATACCTGTTGCACAAATGAAGGTCAGCACCCGGATTTCTATCCATTAATTTTGTTAATTTAGTTCTACCCTTATTTTTTAATAGGTGATCTCTTTTACCCGTATTTCCAATCACCTTCTGTTGCTTCTTCCTAATGGACACCATACTGTATATTCTGGAAGATTGTATTTCAAGTCAATGGCCCCTGTGGTGGGATTGTTCCGTATGAATAAGGGTTAGCTTCTGAATAATAATAATAATAATAATAATAATAATAATAATAATAATAATAATAATAATAATAATAATAATAATAATAATAATAATAATAATAATAATAATAAAAAAAAAATAATAATAATAATAATAATAATAATAATAATAATAATAACTATATTTAATCGACTCCATGACAGAGGGCAAATTCAATTTGTGCAAATTACCTTCATTTACCTAACCCTAACCCAAGGTTACGACAGGTGGTCTAAAATACCTTACTGAACCTTGACACAAGATGCCAAATGATTTTTTCCTGTTTCAAAATTTAAAAAATTACAACAGATATGAAAAAAAAAATCTGGTATAGTATTTTTCACATATAGGATACATAATTTACTCTCTATGTTTAAGCTGCAGAAATCAGCGCAATAATAACGATAATTATTAACTGCAGATCGGACTTGATATTGGCTGGTCAAGTTTGCAAGCATTCGTTCAAAAGTGCCGGAAATCAATTTTACATCGTTTAATTTACGTATACCGAAAGCCATGTCTAAAAACACTAACTCCAAATTGATATTGAAATTACACTCTCACTCATTCAGTATGAAATAAATGGTAAATACCTATGTTAGCCACAAAAGCCGATGAAATGAATAAAAAAAATCCCAGGAAAGTCACTAAAATCTTTGCCTTCCTTGCACCGGGAGCAGCAGCAGTAGACTGCTGTAACCTGCAGTGACAGTCCTGCACCTGTACCTGGCCTTGTGGAAGGTTTGTTTACATTCGGGAACTATGGGTAAGAAAGGATTGACCAATCAGAACGCAGGATGGCTCTTATCTGGATTCTCATTGGCAGAAAGCCGTTCGGTAACCACGCCCCCTTGACAGACAGAACACCTGTAACTATAAGTAAAGGAAGGAATTGACCAATCAGAACGCAGGATGGAGAAGTTGCTGGATTCTTATTGGCTGGAATACGTCCTATATAAAGCCTACCAGGCTGCAGGGACTCTAGGATTTAAAGGGTTGGACAACCCCACCTGCAATGTTTCTCTATTTTTCTTTCAAAGGCCTTACATCTTCAAACTACTACTATCCGTGACATGATGGCCCCCTCCCACTACAACCATCATCCTTCCTCCATCCACAACTGTCTCTACTACTAAATCTCTTTCACATTTCCTATAATAAATGACCTTCTGAAATTTTCAGATCACCTACGGGCCAAACAAGGGAAAGGCCCGTGCCAACACAAGAGTTGGCTTAATACAATACAACAACAACAACAACAACAGGACACTCCACACTCTACACACTTCAAAATTTTATATTTAAACTTTCAATTTTTTCCTCATATTTAAAATCGATATTATATGTAAAATTCTATACCAATTTATTCAGCATTTATTCCTCTTTATTTTAATATATAATTATAACTCCCATCACGTACATAAAATATGAAAAATTGATATAAAATGCAAAAAAGTTAAGCAGTGAACTGACTATCAATTTTACCAAGTAATAATCTGGGAGTGTAAAGAGACCTTTACGCAATTAAGGCTTTTAAGCTATTTTCGTCCTTACTGCTTTGCTCATTAAGCTGATTTTAGTCTCTCCTACTCCACGGGCTTAGGCCTTTATGGCAGTTACTCTCAAATATACTAATTGCTTTGAGAGAGAGAGAGAGAGAGAGAGAGAGAGAGAGAGAGAGAGAGAGAGAGAGAGAGAGAGAGAGAGAGAGAGAGAGAGAGAGAAACAGGATTGTATATTGGGGTTGTGGGAACAAGGTGGTATTTGGGGGTTGTATATTGGGGTTGTGGGACAGGATTGTATATTGAGTTTATGGGAACAGGGTTGTATGTTGGGGTTGTGGGAGCAGGTTTATATATTGGGTTGGTTGGAACAGGGTTGCATATTGGTGTTGTAGGAACAGAATTATATATTGAGGTTGTGTGAACAGGGCTGCATTTGAAGGTTGTGGGAACAGGGTTGTATATTAGGGTTGTGGGAACAGGATTGTATATTGGGGTTGTGAGAGCAGGATTGAACAGGATTGTATATTGGAGTTGTGGGAACAGGATTGCACACCGGGGTTGTGGGAACGAGGTTGTATTGGAGGTTGTGAAAACAGGGTTGTATATTGGGTAGTGGGAACAGGGTTGTATGTGGGAGTCGTCTATTAGGGCTGTATGTGGAGGTTGTATATTTATACTGGGGTATTGGGAACAGGGTTATATGTGAGAGTTATAAATTGAGGTTTTGGTAACAGGGTTGTACATGGGAGTTGTATATTGGGTTGTGGGAACAGGGATGTATGTTAGGGTTGTGGAAATAGGGCTGTATATTGAGGTTGTTGGAACAGGGTTAAATATGGAGGTTCTATATTGGGGTTGTGCAAACAGGGTTGTATGTAGAGCTAGTATATTGGGGTTGTGGCAAAGGGTTGCATATGGGGGTGTGAGAAGAGAGTAGTATACGGGTGGTTGTGGGAAAAGGGATGTGTGTGGTTTGTATACTTGGAGTTGTGGGACAATGGTTGTAAATAGGGGTTTTGGGAAAAGGGATGTGTGTGGGTTGTAGAAAAATGGTTGTAAAGAGTGTTATGGGAAATGGATGTGTGTGTGGGTTTTGGGAAAAGGGTTGTATTAGGGCTTGTGGGAATGCGATTTATGTGTGTTGTATTTTAGGGGTTGTGGGAAAAGCGTTGCATATACGGTTTTGGGAAAGGAGATTTTTATGTGTGGGTTCTCTTTTAGGGGCTGTGGACAAAGGGTTGTATATGAGGGTTGTAGGTGGAATTGTATATGGGTGGTTGTGGGAAAAAGGATATGTGTGTATTGTATACTGCAGGTTGGAGGAAAATGGTTGTAAAGAGGGTTGTGGGAAAAGGGATGTATGCGTGGGTTGTATATTGTGGTTGTGGGAAAAAGGGTTTGTATATAGGGGTTGTGGGAAATGGGATTTATGTGTGGGTTGTATTTTAGAGGTTGTGGGCAAAGGGTTGTATGTAAGGGTTGTGGGAATGGGATTTAGGTGTGGGTTGTATTTTAGGGGTTGTGGGAAAACGGGTGCATATAGGGGTTGTGGGAACTGGGATTTATGTTGGTTGAATTTTAGGGGTTGTGAGGAGTGCTGTATATTGGGTTGTGGGAAAAGGGATGTATGTGGGGGTTGTACACTGGAGGTTGTGGGAAAATGGTTATATATTAGGGATTGTGGGAAATGGGTTGTGGCGGAGTTTAAAACCACAAAAACAACACACAACACAGATACATAGAACACTCACCCTGATCCTCGGTTGCTGGGAGATGGATTAAGGGTCCACGGTCGCCAACACAGCACACAAAACAACACAAACAAAACTCAAACTGGAAAACACACGACTCACGAACATACAATAAGAAAAGGAAGGCGAGACACATGCACCGACAACAACAGCATCAAAAACTCAGACGAACCATAAAAGGAAGACGAACTCAACTGACTCCTTTCCAGGTTGAACCTCAACTCAAGACTGCCATCTCCCCCACACCTTCACAGACTAACGACTCTTTCCCTCTTCCAACAACCTAAACACTCACTAACGACAATTACACTCGCTCTCTCTCTCTCTCTCTCTCTCTCTCTCTCTCTCTCTCTCTCTCTCTCTCTCTCTCTCTCTCTCACACACAAGACGTCATCAAATGTAATAACCTCATTCCTACATAGGGTTGCATGTGGGGTTATGGGAAAAGGGTTGCATGTGGGTGTTGTGAGACAAGGGTTGTACGTAGGAATTGCAGATGGAAGGCTGTTTGACACAGATGTTACACTCAGAGTAACATCATTTGAATAATAATAATAATAATAATAATAATAATAATAATAATAATAATAATAATAATAATAATAATAATGATAATAATAACACCGTCTTGATGATGTATGCTGTAACCA
>JANJGK010007761.1:5000-29636 GCA_039081455.1 Macrobrachium rosenbergii
AGCCTCTCGAATTCACGTAACAAACCCTGTGATAGAGGTCTGTCCAAGTCCAGTATAGTTACTGGTAGTACTATTTGTGAATTCTGACACTCTCATCTCCTTCCATGAGATACAGAAAACCCTGAAGAAGTAGGGAGAGCTACGCCCGATTGTTTATGGTGATTAAGAACATGAAAAGGATTCACTGAAGATTTACATTTCAAAATATTACTAGAATTCCCAGAAGTACTAAGTCTTCGTTTTCTTTTTGAGAGAGAGAGAGAGAGAGAGAGAGAGAGAGAGAGAGAGAGAGAGAGAGAGAGAGAGAGAGAGAGAGAGAGAGAGAGAGAGAGAGACTGCGCTTAAAGAATCAAGGGCGAAAATAAAATATCATCCTTCCAGCAAATGGGTGACACTGATGATCCCCTTTACCTAAGAGAATTACGGAGGCGAAGAGAGAGTCCACTCCGTGGGAAATGTTGCAAGAGACACAGATATGCAAATGAAATTGCCAGTAGGAAGGACGTCCGATGAAGGGGAACCGAACGGATAGTCGCTAGAGAAAATAGAAATAGGAACGGCAGGAAGAAACAAGAAGACTAGAATACGTCAAAGGGAAATAGGAAGAGCCAGAGCTCAAACAATTCGGGAAATGTACACCCAAGATTTTGGCGGAAGAGAAAACTACACGCACGGGGTTAAGATTTCAAAGCATTTCGGATGAATCGATATCAGTTTGTTAAATGGCGGGACCTTGCTTTCGGATTTGGTTTTAATTCAGTTCTTTGGTTTTGTTTAATCACTTTTTTTTATTGGTAGTTTTTGTGTTTATCAAGACAGTTTTGTCAGGGACTCAAGATTTTTTTTTTTTTTTGGTTGGTGTTGTTTTCACTGATACACTTCAGGCATACTACGCTCAATATCTATGCTACCTCTTATCCTTACACGCCCATAACATTCACTCTTTACAGGTGGGTAGATCGCTTTCTTTGTAGCTAAAGTCGGCCCTTTTTCCTTCTAACTGCTCTTGTAACTAGAAAGCAAATCCGAAGTACCCATACATTACTCCCGTAACTCCAAAGGAGATTCAGTTACGAGAGAAGACTCTGTGATAAATTTTCACGCTATTTCATAGTTCCTGAACCATAGCTATTACGACGATGTAAAACTTCAATGTGAGGCTCACAACTCGAGAGCTGATTCGAAGTTCCGAAGATCTAGTTCTTCCAATTCATAAGTTAATTTAGAGTTTGGAGACACCATTTTCCTTCATATGTTTGAAGATCCGAAACACAACTGATTGGGTGATCAGAGACTCTACATGTCCACCAACGAACTTCGACAGCTGATTCAGTTCCGAAGCAGCTTATTATAGTACATAAGATGATTCATAGCTGCGGAACTCAATTTTATAGTTTTGCCCATTCAAAATCAGAATGACTAATCAAAGTAACAACCATTTCATTAGTGAACAGGTGCCGATGTTGCAATTTGAACGGTTCTCTGTCGTAAATTAAAGAAATTTGGTATAGTGTGTGTTCACGAAATGCTAGATTGAGTGGTAATGTCATTCAATTGATAAAAGTTGAAGTACTGAACAAATATTTTGTGTTATGGTA
Source organism: Macrobrachium rosenbergii (assembly GCA_039081455.1). Lineage (NCBI taxonomy): Eukaryota > Metazoa > Arthropoda > Malacostraca > Decapoda > Palaemonidae > Macrobrachium > Macrobrachium rosenbergii. Next base: position 6,599 of record JANJGK010007761.1, read on the forward strand.
ACATTATCTACATGCGAAACTGCATTAGCTACCATCAAAGGTATCTTACCAATAGTTTTCTGTAGCTTGACAAATAATTGAACGAAGAAAGGTTTCATCGATAGTGAAAATTTACATGGAAATCTGAATTTATTATGTACTATGAACTGATTCAATGTATATGTGTGTGTGTGTGTGTGTGCGTGTGTGTGTGTGTGTGTGTGTACTTCACTGTCTACTGCTTTGTTTCTGAATATGCATCAATTCCTCAACTTAACTGTATTAACAAGTACAATAAAATTAAATGCCAATTTCCCGTATTTTAACCAATGCTTTTTTGTCCTTATGACCTACTTTTTTGTATCTCTGCACATGTAATTTATGTATGTATATACAGTAAATACTGTATATGTACCGTATACATACTGTTTAAAATTTTCAGTGATAACCTTTAACAAAATGTGATTAATTCTAAGGAATAAAGATATAAATTACAAAGTAATGATTCCCAATAAAGGCCAAATTCCCAAAGACAACTGAGACTGATTTACCCGAGAGATGAAGGCAATTTAAGAAAGAGGAAAATACTGATGTTGAAACGACCTCCAGTGAGATACCATAAACAACATTAATTGGAAAAGTTTGACGAATGTGATGAAGAAATAGCAAACAATAAGTTTGGAAATTGAAATGATTGCCGGAAGGAGTGGAGGGGTCGCTGACCTGCATATAGGCTATAAATGTAACCAGACTCTTTATAAGTCTCTGTTATTTTAGGCCGAATCAGGAGGTCCACACCAGGCCTCTTACTTCGTTTCACACCTTACCGCACTTGCGGCAAGAGGATGTGATGGTATAAGGCCGGTCTAATTTAAACTAAGCAAAAAAGGCTTCTTTCATTACATCCCAACTCCTGTTTTTTTTTTTTTTTTTTAACTTCCAACCTTCTTATTGTTACCCTTTTCTCTCGCCTCCATTACCATCACGTTTTGTTTATTATCTCATTCTTATCTATACTCATAACCTCCTTACCACTGGATACACTTCCTTTTTTATTGTATAACAGTTTTTCTTAAGTATTTTTCTATCTTTCTCATTAAAAACATTCTCCTACCTTAGTTGTTTTCTTTATCCTTTTTATATCTCAAGCCATTTCATCAGCTTCTTTTTGTTCTCCCTTCATTAACTCCCCGTTTTCCCTTTTCACTCTTTATCGTCACATTGGTTTTTCTTGATTTTCGAAAACTCTTCGCTTCTCAAAAATTTCTATTTTTCTACCTTTATTTTTCTATGCTTTCTTCGTTTGCGTATATCATTTTTCAACCTGTTCATTTATTTCTTTACCACTTTTTACATCTCCTCCCCACATGACAAACTTCATGTGTTTAATTATTTTACTTTTCCCATCCTTTTTTTCGTACCTCTTCTGCCTTTCGTGTTTCTGTTTATCATATCGCATCTCTACTGTGCTTGCAATTTTCAGTCCACTCTTTTCTATGCTTTAGTATTTAGTCATTCTTATCTTTTTTCTTTACAAAGCTCCTGCTTTACGTTTCATATCATTTTCCTTTTTTTTTTTTATCCATTTTCGTCATCTTTTAACTCTAATTTGAATCCTTCTTTAAGAAAAATGATGCTAATTACTCATGTCATTTCCCAAAACCTGTTAATTGTGAATATCATTTTATCCGAATTTTTACTGTTTTCTTTATTTATATCGCTTGCTTTTTATGGATAACTCGTAACATATTATCAAATAATTTTCTCTTTTTATTATTGCTTCACAGGCACGTACATTTTTTTGGTAATAATTAGCACTATGAAAATTCCAGTTCGCCTTGCATGACTTTCGCAAAAGAATGCTAAACTAATATTCATGATTACAAGGCAACAAAATCAAGAAATGTATCGGAAGTCTTTTGAGACTGCATAAAGGTCATCTTCGCCATCGAAAATAAAGCTATAAACTTCGCGGGGGCACAAATTACTTGCAGGTGTTTACCACAAAAGATTTCGCAGTTGGAACTAAAATTTCTGCCTCATGCTAATATCCAGGGAACATTATCATATTCAATTAGTATAAAACCCAGAAAGGCTCTATTTTAAGGCTCTTTTCCCATCATATACTAAATTAAGCCCAGGAGCCTAATTCGAATTGGGTAGGCCTATTAACCATAATTACTTGCGGCGAAGGTCAAAGGGGAATTGTTTCATTAGGATTTTTAATGGGAAATGGCGAGGCTTGAAGATTGCTTAAATCTTTAAGTCTTCAGTAATTTTTCTCTTGGTAAAATTAAAGGCACTGGCGATTGTTTACATATTCAACAATATAATTTTGTTTTAGTTACCTGAAATTCTTAAACTTCTACTAGATGTTTATTTTTTTAAAGTAATATTTTCCTGCATTTGGGTATACTTTCCTTACTTAAGAAAGAACCTTCAGTCTTTTCGGAATGATTTAAAATGGTCATGTATGTATAAACATATCTTCATTCAGGTATTTTATTTTACCAGAAAAACAAGCCAATTCTCTATCATTATATTATTTGTACTTATAGATAAATTCACCGAACACAGCTACTCGAGCAAGACGTGAAAAAAAAAAAAATCAACTGTCTCAAAATCAGTTAATTGACAACAAGCTCGTGTATCGTTGATTTATGTAGAAGAAACTCTGGTCCTGCCATCGTTTACTGATAGAGATAAATGGCGTAAACTGAGTCTTTCCCGGGAGACATTTGCGAGCAAATCTAGGGAGGGCACACTAATAGTCCCCCAAAATAGATTGGCAATTATTGTGCTCTGCCCATGAATGTATTTTCTCAATAGCAAAAGTTCTTCATTGGACGGGTCGGTATCGTTCTCAGCTAGCATTCTGCTGGTCCCGCGTTCGATTCTCCGACCGGCCAATGAAGAAAAAGTTAAGTATACCTTAGTTTTACCAGACCACTGAGCTGATTAACAGCTCTCCTAGGGCTGGCCCGAAGGATTAGACTTATTTAACGTGGCTAAGAACCAATTGGGTACTTAGCAACGGGACCTACAGCTTATTGTGGAATCCGAACCACATTATAGCGAGAAATTAATTTCTATTACCAGAAATAAATTCCTCTAACGCTTCATTAGCCGGCCGGAGAGTCGAACTCGGGCGTAGGGAGTGCTAGGCCACAACTCCACTGACTCGCCTAACGAAGAGCTTGGCCAATGAAGAATTAGAGGAATTTATTTCTGGTGACAGAAATTCATTTCTCGTTATAATGTGGTTCAGATTCCACAATAAGCTGTAGGTCCCTTTGCTAGGTAACCAATCGGTTCTTAGCCACGTCAAATAAATCTAATCCTTCGGGCCAGCCCTCTCTAGGAGAGCTGTTAATCAGCTCAGTGGTCTGGTTAAACTAAGGTATAATTAACTTCTCAATCGCAAAATTGCCTGACCACTCTGTCGCTCTTCCTCTTTGCTGTCTTTTCGGACTTTTGTCTGTCTTCCTCTTTCATTCATCCATCAGCAATTTTGTGTTCTCCCTCTCGCTCTCTCTCTCTCTCTCTCTCTCTCTGTTATATTTTCAGGTTTCCATCCATCTGCCTCTCGGTCATCATTCTTCTATTTACTGGTTTGACTGACTGACTGTCTGTCTGTCTGCATGCGTGTCACCGGCGGCTCCCTGTTTTCAGGAAACACGTCAAGCTCCATCCTTCATATGCATTATTACCAGACGTCGAACTCGAGTCGATAAATTTGACAGCTCCTAACTTCAGCTCTAACTTCTGGCAATTCCGCCGCAATCTTTGTTGCGAGACACTTTACGACCTATTAGCTACCAGGGGCTTGGAGTAACACCAGCCAGGAGAAGAAGAAGAAGAAGAAGAAGAAGAAGAAGAAGAAGAAGAAGAGGAAGAAGAAAATGATGACGAAAAAGAAGTACAAGAAGACGACTTTATTTGTTCTTTTATTTTTCTGACGCACAACTTTTTCGTCAGGTTATGAATATTTTCCTTTTGCCTCATTTGTGTCTTGATTTCGCGTTATTTCATTTTATTACATCTAATCTCAGTTAGATTGTCCTTCAAATTCTCTTATGGCTTGTTTTCTATGCAGAATCTCGGTTTTCCTTATTGTGGGTAGGTTGAACACCTGTCTTCACTTAATTGTGACAGGTCTAAAAAAAAAAAGTTTAAAGAAGAGAGTTCGGATGTGGGGAGTGTTAAAGTATTAAATGAGAAGGGCTCCCTGGAGAATAAAAAAAAAATATCCCAGAGGAGTTAGTCGTGGAATTTAGGGAAAACAAAGCCAGCAGGAGCCTTCTGAGGAATGTGTTTGCTAAAATGCTACGAAAGAGGTTTCGTCTCCTGCAATCAAAATCTGGACAAAACTGGAGTTGTTAAATATGACTTATTTCTCTAGAAACAGATCACTTTTAAATAAGATAAGATACACGTTAAGTTACGCGTTGAAAAATGTGCATATGAGACTAATATGAAAAAATGCGACATTGTCGCAAAATATCATTAAGATTTGTTTTCTTTCACATATAACACACAAAAACACGCTGTCTTAGAATAGGATGTTCAGTGGTATATCAGTGCTATTACCTTTCGTCACTGTCAATAAGAAACAACATAATCCACCTACTGTCCTCAATCTATCATTCCTAGATTGACGTATACCATATCGCCAAAGAGCATAGGTAAATTGTTAGTTATGGTATACTTTTCCCATATCATATTACTGTATTTCCACAGACAGCGTCGCTCAGCTTATGGGACGCAAGATTAAACATATTGTTCCGACCTTGTAGTGTCGCTACACAACAATAAACGATTCCCCTCTAAGAAAGGGAGGCTCGATGGAGAAAAATAGGCGCAACGGACACAGTCGCATTCATCCGTTAATAGTTAAATTGGAGACAAGTCCCCTATGCAGAAAACATCTATATAATATATAAGTAACTCGTCCTTAAATCCTACGCAGAGGTGCATCAGCAGGTCAAACCCAGGCCACCGAGATTAAGAGGCCCTCAAGAGAGGAGGCCGTAGTCTAAAGTCATCACTGTTTCCCCTAAGGTCTTGGAAAGTGAGGTCAAGTGATGAGAGTTAGAACAAGATTCTCCTTTTGCACAAGTTAACAATATTTGTTTTGATGCGGTCCAAATGCTGTATTCCGGAATTCAACAGCAACTGTGAAAACAGTCAAAATTTTTAAGTTCTCTGATGGCACAAGAACGAAAAACACGGTGGCCCAGTGCTACCAGTAGGTAAGATTTTACCATGACGAAAATTAAACCCGTGATTTCAAAATAAGGTGCTTTTGAGACCTTCGACAATCACGAGTGTATACATTTAAGGGCTTGTGAACTGCATTTCCTACCTAATGACACTGCGTGAGCAAAATCCATTGCTGATGATAAAACAGGAAAATAAATTGATGGAAAATGAAAACGTTCACATCTACGGGAAAATACTGTGCCTGCTTCCTTCCCGAAACGTTCAGAACATTTGTCGCCAATTGTGCAGAACTTTCAATGTCTTCTACTGAAACATACACACTTTTAACCAAACGATCGCTGTTCATTTTCTCCACATGATCACACCATCTCAGAACTTTCTGATCTTTCCTTTCACCAACGCTAACCTACTTCTCACTTCTACGTATCTCCACATTGCATACCTATTTTATTTATTCCTGCGTCACACAATACTATGCAAAGAACACGTCTCTGGGGCTTTCCTCAACAAGCAATTACTTTTGAACCTAACTTCTATGTGTCCAAGTACACAGGAGGAAGATGATTTTTCTCATGTATCTCCAGAAGATTATGATTCAGGCTCTTGATACTGATATTGCATCACCAGCCACGACAGTGGCTTGGGGTCTGTAGCCAAGAGGCGAACTTTGGCTGGCATTTGGCACGGAAAAAAAGTTTCTGATTTCTAGCAGTCTGTTATACAGCAGCTGTGGCTGCCATATTGTTCCATATATACATATATACACACACACACACATATATATATATATATATATATATATATATATATATATATATATATATATATATATATATATATATATATATATATACACACACGCAATCATGAGTCCATATCGGTTTTTCTCAGCCCCAATATGCAATAGCCTTTGTATTAACGTTCTAGAGGCTTGGATTCGAATTGTCCTTTTGGGAGTACATGCATTTATGATTTCACGTGTCTTTTTATTTGTTTACTATTTCTTGCAATCAGCAGGCTGTTTCGTTTTGTTAACAAGTCTAGCAAATATCGTCAGAAAAGGTCAGTGAATAAAAATTGATTATTTTAGATACACACACATATATATATGTATATATATAATATTTGTATATGCATATATACTGTATATATATATATATACATGAAATTTTTTTTATCACACCGTGATTTATATACAATCATGAAGCTACAAATGTCGCTTAATATCAAATTCACGCTACCTCGTGAGTATCCCGATGGGGAATTATCACCGAAGGAGAATTTATAAGTGATAAATGGACTGGTACTGCCGGGTCGTACCAATCCATTTATCACTTATCCTTCGGTGATAATTCCCTATCGGGATACTCCCGAGGTAGCGCGAATTTGATATTAAGCGACATTTGTAGCTTCATGATTGTATATAAATCACGGTGTGATAAAAAAAATTTCATGTATATATATATATATATACAGTATATATGCATATACAAATATTATATATATACATATATATATGTGTGTGTATCTAAAATAATCAATTTTTATTCACTGACCTTTTCTGACGATATTTGCTAGACTTGTTAACAAAACGAAACAGCCTGCTGATTGCAAGAAATAGTAAACAAATAAAAAGACACGTGAAATCATAAATGCATGTACTCCCAAAAGGACAATTCGAATCCAAGCCTCTAGAACGTTAATACAAAGGCTATTGCATATTGGGGCTGAGAAAAACCGATATGGACTCTAACCGGCTTCAGCAGTACATGTACCCGAGTCAATTAGACAAAAATATAATCGATAGGAGGGTACCCTGATCCCTTACGTTGCCTATCTTACATTATTGAATAGAGGTTTTTTTAATTTACATCTCACCTACTTTTTCAAGCACACTGATCTGCTTTCTCATAGTTCTGTGTGGAAAAGGATAAATTAGTTAAGTAATTCCACTTCACATTTCAAATATGAGACTCACTACGGTTCTTTTGAGTCCTTTTGGCACGGAAATAAAATCGATTTACAGTGATGGACAGAAATAATGATACTCGGATAAGCAGACTGTAAGAAAGAATCTTTTTCTCTCTTCTTTGAATTGAATTTTGTGCCAGATTCGCAATCGATCGAACGTGGGACATTCGTGCGGAGTCATCCTTGCTGCTCTTTTCAGTTCTTTTCAAGTTTTCTTTAAGGAGAGAATGTTTGTCACTCTAATTAATACCCTCGATTTCCCTTTGTTTCCCCCCCCCCTCTGTGTTGTATCAAAATAACGAGGTTAGCAAAAATGAATTCCTGTCATTTTTATGCAAGTTTCTAAAGCGCATTTGTATTCTGCTTCTACCTGACTGTGTTTTTGCCGTGTATCTCACCTCCTCCCTCTCCACATATCTTATTAGACGCTGCCTCTTTCCTCTTCAGACGCCCCCTCTTCCAGCCTCTTGAACCCCGCTTCTTTTCATTCCTTTTTAACCTTCTCTTCCATCAGTATTTTTCCCTCCTTCTTTTTCGTATTCTCCCTCGTCTTCTCCAAGCTAATGAAGAGGCTGAAGAGCGTGCCTTATCGCAGGCCAGACCCTGAAGGCTAAGGGGCAGAGGAGCATGGAACCCACTTCAACACCAGAAGCTCGATGGAGCAGATACAGGCTCGCCTCATCGCCGGAGCTCACCTAAGACCCAGATCAGCAGGTGTAAATGCTGATACGGGGCGTGTTCCATTGCGCAATCGAGACCCTTCTTTGACTCGACACGAATGGAAGGCCCTCGACTTCACCAATAGACAAAAGGTCGACCCCCCTAGGCAAGAGAAAACAGCAGCTCTTCTCGCCGGAGGCCTTCCAGGATTGTTCGGGTCGTCGCACGCCTCGATGGATTTCGAGATGGTGGCTTTTTCGAGAGGGGAGACCTTTTCCCCATTCTGCGAAATGGAGGCAAAGGAATTTCGTTATTATAATGGGAAAGGTCATATTTATTTTCAAAAAGACGAGAGTATTCGTATCGGGATTTATTTCAGTTTTCTAATCCTGATTCTTTGTATGTTTGATTTTTTTTCTCCAAGGCAAATATAATTTTGGTAAATTATTTGGATAGGTTTTTCAAATCATGATGGACACTGCTCATTCTACCGAAATGAAAAATAACATTCATAATATGATTATTATTCTGACTTTCTTAGAGAAGAATCAGTTCAATTAAGAAGCCGAACAATTTTTAGTTTATTCCGCTTTACGTCGGGTGAACCTTTTCAATTCCAAGAAAAGGTAAACAGAATTTGAACTGTGCAGTTTTATTAAACACATTGTTCATTCCAAGAATAATACATAATTACTTTACCGTAAACTTAAAGATAAAGACATGCTAAAGACATTCTTCTGATCGATCAGTCAACCACGGTCAACTGGTTGGGTTCCCCCTAGTAATTTGCACAAATCAATTTAAAACTTTGGTATATTAAATCCATCTAGAGAGAGAGAGAGAGAGAGAGAGAGAGAGAGAGAGAGAGAAGGGGGGGGCGGGGGGACGCGACGGCTGTAAACGATTAATGGTCTTTGCCAAGCGTAAACATAAAAGGTAAAAAAAAAAAAAAAAAAAACTGTAAACAGTTTCAGTCCGGCTTTTCTTAAGGGTAACGGTTACTGTTTGGTGAATTATAATCTTATGATCGTGGAAAGCAAGGTGCCAGCTACAGCAATTTGTTCGTTCACTCGAGGAAACACACATCTATCAGAATTATGGAATGCTTATTCAATAGCAATTTCTGCCCTGGTAGTAACAGTAGAAGGGGCTGGAGCTTTAAACAAAAATGAAAATTTAGATAGAGACAAATAGATACACAGAGATAGAGCAAAACTTTTTTAACAACATTTTTGAGCAGGTGATCCAAGTCTCCCCACAGGATTTATCGGCTAGACTGTTTGATGTTTAGACAAAATATGAAAACTTTAATATCCATTTTACTTGGCAATAATATGATTTGTACACCGGAAAACACGAAGACTTCTCTTTCCATTGACTGATTCAAGTACGTTATTATCGCTTGATGTTCTGAGCGTTTTTCGTTTCTCTTGATTCTAAAATACCATCCGATTACATCACCTCGTCTTTTAGAACCCGACTTTCGTGGTTAAACAGAATAATCTTTTCCTTTTATAAGCTTGACTCACATGTTATTCTTTTTGATGTCTTTATTGTTTCTGTTTAAAGCCTAGATCAGCCTAGTTTACGCTATAATTTTTGCAGTGTTTTAAGATTTCTTGGAAAACTTTTATTTTGTGCAAAGATTTCTGAATCAGGAAACTCAAAATTGAACAAGCAGATGTCTTACATTGCTTGCTTTCACGCATATAGCTTACATGAGTTTATTCCTGGTTGCATTTGGAAACATTTACGGATTGTTTTTATGAGTTTCTGGGCATCAAAATGGACACTTTCAGAGTCTGCCTTAAATAGCTCATTGATGCTGTACTGCTGTGGAGAGATAAAATTTCACAATGGCATCAAATAAAGAAAGAAAGAAAAAAAAAACGGTAATGAACGCAAGCGACTTGTTTTTATATTGGAAATTAGGGCACGGAATGTTTTCTCCTGAGGCACTGCTCGGCAGAAACTCGCTTAAGCCTAATACAGCAAACTTGGATCTAAACCAACACAAACATTGGTTTCAACGTAAACAAAAACATCCTGTTCATTTTGCCTTTTCTTAACGCTCTCTCTCCCTGACACATACAAACACATACTCTCTCTCTTTTTCTCTTCATACTCTGCGCCACTTACTCCCTCACCAGAGAGAAATCGTGGCATATTAAGACTGAATCTTTGATGTGCCTGTTCTCCCAAGTCTTTATAGTGTCTAATGAATCTTTGATGTCTCTTCTTCTAACTCTTTAATAAAACTGGAAGGAAAATCCAGTGGAGTAAAAATTAATCTTCCGATCCTTGCTTAGAAGCAAAACTGAAGTTAAACGATGGAGCGGGGAGTAGTCTTTTGATCCGCGCTCAGCAACATTACTGGGGAGCGAAGAAAATGGAGTGGAAAGATAAAAAAGGTCGAGTAAATAGGGATAGGTCAAGACGACGAAAAAGGAGTAGACGAGGAAAGGAAATCCTGAAGAAGCAGCTCAATAAATCAGTCCAGAGGGTCATAAAAATGTATGTTGACAGAATCGTAATTAATATTAGCCTTGGGCGAAGGAGCTTTGTTAAAATGAACTACAGTGCAAACGCAGCGTAGTACTGAATCTTTGATGTGTCTTTTCTTCTAACTCTTTATAGTGTCTCATGCATACTTTCTTTTTGCAATACTGGAGTTACGTCAGGACGCTGCAATTGCACCGTAGTTCATTTTAACAAAGCTCCTTCGCCCAAGGCTCTCATTAACTACGAATCTGTCAACATGCCTTTTTATGACCCTCTTGACTGATTTATTGAGCTTCTTCAGGATTTCTTTTCCTCGTCTACGCCTTTTTCGTCGTCTTGACCTATCCCTTTACTCCACCTATTTTATCTTTCCACTCCATTTTCTTCGCTCCCCAGTAACGTTGCTGTGCACGGATCAAAACACTACTCATAGCTCCATCGTTTAAATTCCCGTTTTATTTCTATGCAAGGATCCGATTGTTAATTCTTACTCCACTCCATTTTCCTTCCAGTTTTATTACTGCACAGGCTCAGAGCTATTAATGACTCTCTTCATTCCATTTTCTTGTGTTTCCAGTTTTATTGCTTCGCAATTTTATTGCTCTGCAGCTTTATTACTTTGCATGGACCAGAGGGCTACTCCTCACTCCATTTTCTTGTCTTCCCCGCTTTTATAGCAACACACGGATCAGAGTTTTATCCTCCCATCATTTTTGTTGTCACTTTTATTGCTGCACAGGAATCACAGGGTTACTCATCACTCCATTTTCGTTTCTTTTCCTTTTTATTGGGAAGAAGGGATCGGATGACTACTACTCCCAGACTTACCATGCTGGGATCAGAAACTGGTAATGAAATAGTTAAAAAATAGTACTTTACTGTCAAAATCCTTAACTTAGACAACAGAAGGTTCAACTGTTTTATTTTTCAGGATATTCTAAGATTTTTTTTCTGGACCTTAGTTATAAGATCTTTCTAATTAATTCTTAGTGGGAAGACGTTACACTAAATGATGTGGCTTCAGGAAGAAAAGTTATACATGGTACCTGCAGAAAGACAAACAAAGGATAATACACCGGTGAAGAAATATTCTAATGAAGAACAAAATATCCAGTTTTACTGCACAAAACGTCATATCTAAAAGCCATCGATGAATACTCGACTTCATAAAGTCTTTAAAGTACAACCATTACTTTGATTAACCTGTATTGCATAAACTTTGTATTACGTAATATGTTTCAATTAATACCTTCTCTATTATTTACAAGAAATAATCCTCTCTCTCTCTCTCTCTCTCTCTCTCTCTCTCTCTCTCTCTCTCTCTCTCTCTGTCAACGACAATAATCGATTAGGAGAAATAAAAGGGAAATTGTGCTGTTAAGTCAAAAGTAATATAAAAAAAAATCTTTAAACGACAGGTAAAGCATGAATGCTCAGTAATAATCAGATGTTCAACCATATATAAAATGTACTTCAGGAATCTGTAGCCTAAACCTTCTGCTTATATATGGGAGTTCGCCGAGCACAGTAGATACGCTATTCATAGGTAAACTTGTTTCCTCGCTCAGGCATGAGTTTGTTATCCGTGTACATTATATATAAATAAAGAAAATAAGAAAGGTAAATTTTAACAAGATTTACGGAATTTTATAATCCACAAAAATCAAGGCATCGCTCGATTATCGGGAAAAACCAGAAACCCGAGAACCATAACTAAATATTTGACTATATATACTAAGAACCAACGCTAAATACGTGACCGTGTATTCAGAGGTGGGGAGACGACGGTTACAGGTGACTGACGGAGCCCCCCAAAAATAACGAAGGCGCCACTAGAAAGATCAGTCAAAAAAAAAAAAAAAAAAAAAAAAAAAGGTAAGGGTGTCACCGAAAAGCCTCTGTGGGCAAGGGGACTTCACTTCGTTGCACTGTACCGAAGATGAACACGCAATGACGCCAACGCTGCTTTTTAATAATAAAACATTCAATTACGCGGCAGCTGCATCAGCAGCAAAATTACTGAGGTAATCGACAAATTTTTTGTTCTATTGCTATTTGGTGAAATAGGTCGCATTGAGAGAGAGAGAGAGAGAGAGAGAGAGAGAGAGAGAGAGAGAGAGAGAAGAAGAAGAAGAAGAAGAAGAAGAAGAAGAAGAAGAAGAAGAAGAAGAAATATTAAAATAGCAGCAACAGGTGCAGGTTGTTTCTCTTTTTCGTAAGAGGCGCTCTGTGTCCGTCAAGATTAAATATCTGCTTTAAAAGCAGATGGGCTTTAACAGAACTCACCCGTACTACGTTTCGGAAAAAAATAGTGTCATTTCTTTATCGTATTCTCCGTGATTATGCTTGACTTTCATTATTTCTTTATATCGTTCCAGCTTCGAGTCACTCAATAAAAGTCATCCCACGTTTGCTTTAAAGTTGTAGGACTGAGTTACTCAAACCTTCGCGAAATCCACTCAATATACCGATTTTTCTTTGGGGGAGTAACAAGCAGAATTTCGACTTTTGGAATCGTTTCTGTACATATTTTCGTATTTAACAGACAAGATATATATATATATATATATATATATATATATATATATATATATATATATATATATATATATATATATATATATATTATATATATATATATATATATATATATATATATATATATATATATACACACATATACACATACACATATACACATACACATATATTTTATTCATCCACTCAGCGCAAAATAGAAAACAAGTACAAAATGCGCCGAGGTTTCTTCGTCGCAATCGAGTTTTCTGTACAGCGTACAGCCCATGAAACTTGGTGGTGGCCTGTGTTGTTGGCACCTACAGCGGTGCCAGATGCACGATCATGGCTAACTTTAACCTTAAATAAGATGAAAACTACTGAGGCTAGAGGGCTGCAGTTTGGTATGTCTGATGATTGGAGGGTGGATGATCAACATACCAATTTGCAGCTCTCTAGCCTCAGTAGTTTTTAAGATCTGAGGGCGGACAGAAAAAGTGCGGACGGACAGAAAAATTACCATCTCTATAGTTTTATTTTATAGAAAGCTAAAATGCACTAATGCCAAAGAATTCGATTCTTACACGATGTTTTTTCCAGCCTTTAAAAATTCACAGGAACTTATGGGAAGGGGGAGGGAGGAGGGGGGGGGGGTTGTTTTTTAGAGGAGAAGGATTTTCTTGTTTTTAGGAGACTACAGATATTAATTTATGATTTTCATTATCAAGCACCGTAATACCATGCTACCGTTTATAGTTTAATTGAACAAGTCAAACATAAAGAAATTAATCGGAAAACAGGGAAAGAAAGAATTATGAACGGATAATAACTGTAAATTAAGAATGTTACCTAAGACACATTTTGTTGGTAAGACTTCAACGCCTAGTAGCTCCTAGAAGTAATTTCTTACGTTTTACTCGCACAGAAAACGAAGTCACATCGTCAGAAATTTCGTCATGTTAAAAGGTCACATGTGAGAATCAGCAATGAACGTTGCAGTCTATAATGTCATGGAAATGGAGTATTTACTGAATAAACAGCATTAGTCTTAACATGATATCGCACTGATTTATATTTTATTCAAACATCTCTATAAAATCCCAAGGTATTTTTCCCGCAACTTATCTCAACTGAAATATTGTAGGAATCACATGATATTAACAGTTTCACCACTGCTGTCCTTGAAACACTGCATTCTTAACAATCTCACTGTCTTTCTGTGTCTGTCTCTTTCTTTTATGAGACAGTGAGGTGAGAAAGTAAATTGTTTGAAATCGTAGGTAAGACACGACTGACTAAGGATACCTAACAGTTATTAACTACAAAGGCGCTGAATTCTTAACAAAGATTAGATATGAAAGGAGAATTGAAATGAAAATATTATTTCTGTTTAGACGTGAGTTAATCATTCACTGAATATTGATTACTGAATGAAAATACGCCAGCTGAATGAGAACCAAAGATCTGCGACAGTTTAACATTCTCCACGAAAGGTCAGTGACAGAAGGAAGGAAAACCAGCAGAGGTGAGAACCCACACTAAATTTTCATCTTTACACCCTAGGGTGTAGAGGCGGTGCAGCAGACAACTAACGTTCTTTTCCAAGTGTAGGAAACAAAAAGGTACGCAATTTGCATTTTTTCAGTTTCACGCCGCCTTCCCTAAAAGACAATGGCCGTTGCTGTCGACCTGTAACCTCAGGGCTTGAGAGGATATTACCAAAGAAGTCTTCGTTGTATTTTCATTGTCGATGGATCTGTTCTTTTGTGGGCGTAGAGGGCGGTGAGTGGTTGTGATTCTCTAAATATTTCGTATTATTATTCGTTATTTTCTCCAAGTCACCGTTTCCATCTGTCCCAACCCTACCAAAAAAAAAAAAAAAAAAAAAAAAAAAAAACAACAACAACAACAACACTGCTTCAATCCTCCGGTGGGTCTTTAACTTATTTCCGCAACTTTTTCCCATAAAATATATATATGCTAGACTATTATTCCTTGCCATTTTTTATGTTTTCATCAATGCTATTAGAAAAGCACAGGGTTACATTTCTAATGCATGTTTCCTTTCATGAAGATATTTTAAATTCATTTGCATCTCTCTCTCTCTCTCTCTCTCTCTCTCTCTCTCTCTCTCTCTCTCTCTCTCTCTCTCTCTCTCACACTTTGTCGAGCATTCGACTGAATCAATTTGTTCATTTGTCCTGGTTTATGAGTTGAAATGCGAGTATCTTCACTGTCAGCAAACCTCGTTCATTTCAGTTAATACTATATTTTAGAAATAGCGATTTTAAGTTTGTATTTGTTATCAATTTCGGAGTTTTATAGGTTTCTTCAGTATTCTGGAATATTTTAGATGTCTTATAGGTTCATTTATTTCCCTCGTAACGTCTCATAAACAGCGAATTTTTGTGCGACAAGTTTTGAGTTAATTTTCATTATTCGTTTTCAGTTTTCCCGCTTTCCACATTTTTTTTTAGTTTCTTGAAATACTTTAGTTGTTTTGTGGGTAGTGTATTAATTCATTCCATACGCAATATCTTTCGTGTTCTTGGAAATTCAAGGATTTTGGTAAATGAAATATTGTTCCAAAATTATATTAACGGACGTCGCTTCATTTATGATTCCAGATCAGCAATCGTACATACATACATACATACATTTGTTAGTTTTCATTCCACACACACACACACACACACACACACACACACACACACACACACATATATATATATATATATATATATATATATATATACATATACATACATACATTTGTTGGTTTTCATTTTATGCATACATACATACATACATACATACATACATACAAACATACACACACACACACGTACGTTGGTTTTCATCCCAATTGCAATAGATGTAAAATTCAGTGGAAATATAATTTAACCCGCGAAAACCGGTAATCGATGAAACTCACTGGTTTTTACACAGGGAAAAATACCGAATTTCTTCACTCGAAGCACAGTCCACGCAAATTGGGTTAAGTCTATTTGTTTGTGAAGCAATCGTTTGATCTCAACCAGCACACAAACACCGTCTCTTTCGGATACGGGAACAAACTGTTTACTTTTGTTTATTTTAACGTTCTATGTCTGTGTCTATCTCTCTCTGTTTTTATGTTACCTTCTCGTGATCCTCACATCTTTGCACGAAAGGCACAAAAATGTCTTCATTTATTAGCGGAAACTTCCTCTGTGATTTGAACTGTGGATCAAAGGAGCATCAGGCTTACGTTGTAACTACTCATTCACAAACTGACTAAAAGGAGAGGAACCAAATCTGCCACGGCTTAAGTCTGGTATCATATCAGGTACTCATGCACTTCTCCCTGCCTCATCAACGGCGAGTGGCCGCATTTAATTCTCCTCCCCAATATTTCCGAGGTAAGGTACTCATTTATGAGCGGGAGATTTCATCTAAAATACCTGTCCGCAGTTGTCTACCGTTAAAATTTTTGAGGAGGAGGTTTTTACTGAAAACTATTTTCAAGCGAAATTGCCTGCTTATAAAATGTTTAAATTTCTATGATGCACTGGGCAATAAAGGTTTTATTCCTGCAAAGTCTGACTTACGTTACTGTCCACCGTGTCTACGGTGTAAAACTCTGCCCTGTTTACAGACGCGTTATAAGCAACTGCCGACAGCATATTTCTCCTGCACCAACTTCCTCCTGTGCTTTGGTTATCTGTCATTTTCTTTTTATACTGCTGAGGTGTGGCGCTTACGATTTCTTCTCTTCTTACGTGTTGTGTATCAGCAATGGGTAATGGAACTCAATAGGAAAACCTACTGTGCTTGCAGTCTACCCTTATCGTAAAAAATTATAGTAAAATAAAAGAGAAGTCAGGGCGATAGATACGAGTAGTAAACGCCACGTTAAGACATGCACGAGTAAGGTATCTTCATTATACTTTTTTTCACAGGCATGTCAGTGGTTAGAAAAGCTAGACTATGGTTCCCAACGTAAGGGTGTTTTCTAGTGGCGGCGGAAGTTGCCTAAAGAAAAAATAATATAGATGAACAGCTTTAATTTAATGTAGTATATTACAGCTATTATCCTAGGCGATGACAGAAGCAACACTTACAGGAAGTCAAGATGAAGACTTTTTCAATGAAGACTGCTTAGAATCCTTATTACAGAGGAAGTTTGTTATCTTTTTGAACTTTAGGCGTAAAATGTAGTAAAAATATGGAGAAAAATTTTCACTATTCTAAATTTGGATGAACATATTTCTCTAAAATAAAAAAAAAGTTTATTACTAAATTATGATGCTCATCTGTATTTTATTTCCTCAAAAAATGAGTGAAAAATAAATGTCAGTATATACTGTAGCATCAAAAAACCCAAAAGGAAACCGACGCGATGTCTCAGTAAGAGTAACCTGAAACGGTTTGAATCTAGCCTACATCATCATCATCCAGAATATCAACATCACGAGCCTGCAAGCGTTATAACCAAAGACACTGGAACATCGGGAAAAATCCAAATAGGAAATAACAAGAAACTCATATCCTAACTTACATATGAGTTAGGCCCACTTATGCACTGATATAGAGAACTATACTACTTTTCGAGAGAGCGGTTTTTCAAGGGGAGGAAAACACAGAAATGCTTAGAACCATTACTGAGTTCGTTACCATTACACCTAGGGGTGCGGATACAGAGGGTTGCAAGCTACTGATGAACTTGAAACAGAGCAGACAAAAAGAGACACAAACTTTAAACAGATTTAACTGGCTGTCCTGAAAGGCAGCAGCTTACTTGGCGACTCTTATTTTCGAAATCGGTGATAAAATAGCTAAATGTATGAGCTATAAAAAGTTAATCAAAGTTTAAATTCTTTTTTGTGATGATGTTTTATTGGGTTTCTTATGATTTAGTAAAAGAGTTTTGATTCTGAGTCGAGATTTCCTACCTGCAAGGGAATATATGAGAGAGAGAGAGAGAGAGAGAGAGAGAGAGAGAGAGAGAGAGAGAGAGAGAGAGAGAGAGAGAGAGAGAGAGAGAGAGAGAAATTGTCTTTAATGGGTCAGTGAGTCGTTTCCGCTGAGTTTTCCAACTGATTTTTTGTTTAAGCATGAGTCTGTGTATCAGATTTACTTAGAACTAACAAAATGGTTTCTAACGTAAACAAAATGCGTTTTTTTGACAAATGGAAATACTTTTGAATCAGTTACTGGGATTTTGTTTGAGTGATCTGTTGAAAATATTCCTTCCTCTTACCTCTAAATCAACATTCCAGTCAAAACAATGCGCTCCTTTGATCTCCACTTCGAAGTTAAAGAAAGTCAACTTGTGTTCTTACTTTTTGTAAGACTTGGTCGAGTATTTTTTTTTAAAGGAATTCTAGTTTTTTTAGATGGATCTACGCTCTTGTTTCTTATACAGTTTTGAGATCTTTATCATTATGATTTCAAAATAATATCAAGAAATGTCTGATGATGAAGTATCACACTGACCTCATTAATTATAAACTTTATGAAGGCAAAATGGTTGGTTGTATTTCCATGGAGCACAAGTTTTTAAATATACAGTATATCTACTGTTTGAATGGAAAATGTTCCATGGCTTCAAAAGATTTAGTTACTTCTGCAGTACATCGACATAAGGAAAGATGAATGAGAAACACAAATCTAAAAAATTTGACAAACTATTCAACCTAAAAAAAGCAAATGCTCGGCGAACGAAAACGCTGATATTGAGAACCAACACTAAATTCCCAGACTTTACACCCTGGGGTGTGGAAGCCATGGTTGTAGCCGATTGATGGACCTTGCCAAGTGTAAAAAAAAAGTTATACAAACTGTAAACAAAGTTTCAGGTCAGCCTTTCTTTTTAAAAGGCAACGGTTGATGGCTGGCGAGTTATAATCTCGGGGTCGGGTGGGCACGAAAAGAGAGCGAGAGAGGGCTGTGGAAATACGGCCAAGGAAGTTTTATATTGTTGATTTATGGAGTAATTTTTTGTGAGTCGCCTTTTCTTACGTGTAAGAATAAAAAATGGGTATTTTGAAGGGGAGAAAAAAACAAGTAAAAAATCTGCCGAAGTTTCTTGGGCGCAATCGAGCTTTCTGTACAGCGTATAATCAAGGCCACCGAAAACAGAACTATCTTTAGGTAGTCTCGGTATAAAGCTGTATGAGACGCGGCCCATGAAACTTTCAGCCGGCCGTTGTGACCTGTGTTGTTGCGTTGCTAGAAGCACGAAAATGGCTAACTTTAACCTTAAATAAAAAAAAAACTACTGAGGCTAGAGGGATGCAATTTGTTATGTTTGATGATTGGAGGGTGGATGACCAACATACCAATTTGCAGCCCTCTAGCCTTGGTAGTTTTTAAGATCTGAGGGCGGACAGAAAAAAGTGCGGACGGACAGACAAAGCCGGCACAACAGTTTTCTCTTCAGAAAACTAAAAGAAGAATTGAGTTTCTTCAAATGCTTGTATGGGTTTCTGCAATATTTCTGATAAGTCTTTTAAGATAGGTCCCTTCGTTAAATCTTCAGTTAAGTAATATTTTGAAAAACCAAGTATGAATACGATACGGTAAAGTCTTAAATATGCATTATGAGTCTGTAAGCATTTTGACCAGAGTCCGTAGCAGAGGGCAGAGATGAAAGGGAGATGGAATAAAAAAAAAAGGATTAATTTTTAGAACTAGCATAGCCTTTCTCTGCAGGTTATATGCGTAAAGAAAGTAGGAAAGGCGAATGAGAAACGTGCATCTACAGAACCTTTACCTTTTAGTTTTACACCCTAGAGTGTAGAATGAACAAGGTACATGCACCGTAAACAGAGCATCAAGCCGGCTGCCCTGAGAGACAACAGTTCCCGGTTGGAGTTGTGGAGCGTCACCGCATGTGGGATTACGACCAAAGATAAGTTACTGTAAATAATGTGTCCAAAGGTATGTGGGTTGTACTGCAAAGGTATGTGGGTTGTATATTCAGTTTCGTTTGGTTGTAGTGTTTATAAAGTAGTTTCTTTCCATTAAGCTCAGTCTGGAACAAAAAACCAAACTGATTCTATGGCTTGTATGCACTATTTACATATTCGTTGTGCCTTCTCATTAGTTTTGTGTTGGGAAATCATGATAGACCTTCTGATTAGATAAAAGTCGCACAACTTTGCGTTCTTGGTCTTTAGTGAAATACTGCGGAATTCAGTCTCCTTAAACGAAGATTACAGCAGTCGCGACTCGATGGTTCACACAGTGCCATGATTCTCGTCCTTTATGACCTACTGTTCTTCTTGGTAAGGATTCTTCTTACCGACCACCCAACGGTTATTGTGGTATTGTTTCACATACTTCTTTTTGTTCCCTTGTCGTTGCTGTCATTAAATGAACAAGTAAATCTTACTTGTTCTTTCTGCGTGTTTTCATTACTGACTGTATAAGGCCCAGAGGCGGGAGAAAGACCCACTGAAAAAATATACAAACTAAGGCGAGGATAAACCCATTCCGGAAGCAATCGAAAAGGTGATAAAGACTAATCTTTGGACTATTGTAGAAATCAGTATACACAGGAAGTAACCACCATTTATTTTGTTCTCAATAAAATTCATATATTTTACTCTAATGAATAAAATGACTGAATTTTGAAACCGTGATACTGACAAATTTCTTTAGTGTGTAATAATGACTGTAATTATTCTTCACGGACTTGATGTTCTTTCTCAAAACTTGTTCCTTTTGACTGTCAAGTGATAGATCTTTATCTAAAACGCTTTACATTAGGTATTTAGGTTTATCTTTTCATCAAAATAATAATGTCTTTCCCTTCATGGTAATGCTGCGGTTCCCGCCATCCCCCCCCCCCCCCAACTCTCTCTCTCTCTGAACAGTCTTGAGAGAAATAGAGATGAATGTGATGTCAGTGGAGAAGATGAATGGGAAACATATATCTGCAGAGTGTTTGATATAAAAAAAAAAATGTGAACATTCTTCGTAAGACGGGAAAGATAGATACGCTGAAAGCCTGCACTAAATTTCATGTTTTTACATCACGTTGTTTGGACGCAAGGTTTGTGAACGATTGGCGAATTTCACGATGTGCAAACATCAAGGTGCAAAGAATGTAAACAAAGTTTTAAAACCGGCGGTTGTTGCTGACGATTTATAATCACGAGGGTAGTGGGCAGGAGATGATGTGGGCAAGGAAGTTGGTGTTTTCAAAGGCGAATCTGAAAACTGTATTAGAAGTATGTTTTGGTAAGTTTCTTGTGAATTCCGTAATTTTTCGTTTTCGTGATTTGTGATTATTTCACCTGCAGGAAACAGAAGTTTGATAACACAGAAAAGTACTTTTGAATAACATTTGTCTCGTTTCACTTTTTCTTTGCATCGTCACTGGTACAACCTGAGAGCAAAGGACTACACTGCGGGTCTACGAATGACACCATTCATGCCTTAAAGCATTCATTGAACACTACAGCTCAGGAACAGAGACATGGCAGAGAGAACCGACCAAGATTTTTCAGCTGTTTGCCGCAGGTTGTAACGGACCTTGAGAGAGAGAGAGAGAGAGAGAGAGAGAGAGAGAGAGAGAGAGAGAGAGAGAGAGAGAGAGAGAGAGAGAGAGAGATGTCAAAAGCAAAATTTAAGTTCATCTTCTCTTTCCTCTTAGCTACAGAGTGGAGGTGAAAGTCAAATACATGCATTTCATTGATATTCCGGTCTGTAATGATGAAAGCGTGTGCTTATTAGTGACGCAAAAATCGCTTGGCTTTGGGAATTATCAGGTTTCTACAAATTTGATGCGTTTCATTAAATTTCTAGTTTTTCAGACTTACAGTCGTTCAGGCCATTAAATTCTCGCCTTATAGCTGTAGTGCTGTGTTAACCAGAACCTAAACAAAAATCGACTGCTGAAACGAGTAATATCAGTAGCCATGAAACCTAAGAAAATAAGGGACAAATAATGTACGATATAAACTAAAAAAATAAAAAGAATGATACTAAAGAGAGATGAGAACAAAAATGATTAAGCTGGAAAAGGAACAATTATACCCTGCAAAATTAATGTCAAACGCCTGTACAGTCATCAGTTGAACAACTTTAGATCGGACATGAAGACAAATGCCAGACAGTTACTACAAAGTAAGGAGTAGTTGTTACATACCATTCGAAGCCTAATTACTTCATGTATCAACCTTTCCTATAACTCGTCTATCCCTTTGGAGCTCTCTGGGGTTTATAGTCTGTTGACTCTGTCCATAAGGGTTTTAAGCTAAAGATCTAAAGAAATAAAGAAACAAACAAACACCTTCAATGTCTATATGAAGTTGATTAAAAAAACATGTCTCTCACCATCATTTTCTTCACCGCGGTGTTACAAGAAGTTCGGAGGCCTTCTTCGACTGATCTGTATTCTTGGAGCAGTCAATTTATCACTGGCTTTTTCCAGGCCCATGTAACAGAATTAAAACATTTCTCACACAGCCCAGGTCTTCTCTGCTGCCATACGATTTTTATAACGTTCTTTGTACAGTTCTCACAATTCATTCAAGTTCCCACACGTATTTGATGTATTATAAACTAAGCGGTAATTTTTTGAGCCATGGTAACACTGAATCAATAGTCGAACCAAAGAAATAATACTTGCTGGTATTGTCTTTTACGTAAATGTCAGTTATACAAATTAGTAATGTTAAATAATATTATTTATTATATCTAAAACATGCTAGAAATGCTCATGAATTGGGAATAATTACTTAACAGGCGATGCACGGAAACCTATACCATTGACTTTTAAACATAATCTTGGATTATGACATGCTTCATCGAGTTAATTGATTTTATATCCGCATCATTTGCTTTCAAGTGAAAAGCTTGGAAAGAGAAATATCATTTAATTGTACTCAATTTCTCCTCGTTAGCAAATTTCCACTTACGTGAAGTTGCTTTGATCTACCAAAAATACTCTCCGCCAAAGGCAACTGCAGAAATAGCTGAACTCACTTCAGACACCCAAGCTCCCTAAACCCCCAATCATGACTTTCGCTCTCATGAAAACGCAAGTGAGGATTCTCCCTTGACATTCTGCAGCCGGAACAAGAATCAGCTCGTCTACCCTAGGGTTTACATTCTCACTTGGGGTCAATGTTTGGACGTAACTCTTCATGACAGGAAGACGAGCTAACAGATGAGGCTTTGGTGAGCTTAGCAG